>LUCM01001936.1:277608-324848 GCA_008360955.1 Fasciolopsis buskii | reverse complement strand
GAAATTATCTCACGTAAACTTCATTATACTGCTGATCCTGTTCACCACATAGTCAAGCTTCCATGGTAGAAACAGGTTACTCTTAGTCACACACCTGTGGTAGCAGAAATCATTAACCGATAGATAGTGTCACTATGTTCAATGGGCTAGTAAATGCCTGCCTGATTAGCCTATATAAGTAAGTAAGTAAGTAATTCGCCTCACAGTCATTCGTTCGAATCCAACTTAAGGAGCAGTTAAGTTACATTGTTGATAATTCTTAACAAGAATAAAGTAGTCATGGACTGCTTTCACGATTTCTTACTGATCAACTGAGCATGCTACCGGATGATAAATAACAGCATGCAATATGTAACCTCCTCACGTTGCAGTTGTTCGAGAAACGCCTGGTTCTGATTGTGAGTTTGGATCTAATTACCCACTCAACTGCCGGCAGTAGGTGATTACCAGTCGGGCTTAAGAGAGATAATAAACCTAATTCATAATACTCTCGGAGTTCTAGGAACACTGGAAAAGCAATTATTCTGTGCAGTGCTATTTAACAGCAACAGAACTGTTGAGTCCAGTCCGATTTCTTAGTTCCAAGTTGCCCACGTTTTTGGATGAGTGAATGATTTTGATTATCAGATCAACATGAAAGGATTGTGTACTTTTACAGGGCGTTTGTTCAAGACAGAATACAGTAGAGTTACTGAATGAAGATTCCAAACGTTATGCTCGCTTAGCCGAACAAAGTGCCGATAGTCAAAAACATTTGCTTGTTTAACTTTGGTTAATGGGTCAACGAAGTGGAATGTCAAATCGAAGATTTCACGTTCGAATCCTCTAGCTTCCAGTTGCGTCCACATTTGGCTCTCCTCGGTCGGCCGTGATACCGTTCACACCATTATTAAAGGTCAAAAAGCAGCAACATTTATATGAAATTCTCTATTTATATTTGTTGTATTTATAATCAGCTGACGATTCGTTGCGAACAGTGTTCGAGATTGGCGGAGTTCAAAAGACAGGCAGTCAAACATAGAAACATCAATCCCACACACGTTAGTAATATATAAATGCTAAATGCTAAGCAGATTAGTCGTGGCGCGCATTCATCATGTGGATTATATTTGACTAAATGGAAGCCATTTGGGTTAATATGTACTTTGTCTCCCTTCGAAGAGGTCGGGTATTGCTGGCCACAATCGCGGACGACATGAGTGCAAACCTTAACCCGGTTATTCTGATTAGTCTGGACAGGAGCTTGTAGCACATTGGCAACACATAAACCTTCCATTTGGAAAACCTAAGTCCAAATCTTGGGTGCAGTTGGGAATTTGCACCAGTGATGAATTTCAGAGAGAGCGCAAACTGAGTCCGGTGCTTCTCAAATTTGGGGCTGATCTAGAGTTTGTGCGTGAACTATTTAGTTCAAATTGAATGCTTCATTTTCGCGTTGACTCGTTTCGTGTTGGACAGACTTAACTCCTAGATTAATTCGTGTAATGAAGGTTTCTACAATTTGGCGCCCCAGCAATGAATTGATTTTACTTAAATCCTGACTTGTCATAATCCAGCTTAAACTATGAAAACAGTTTGGCCATTCGGTTATTATTCTCCATCAATTCAATGTTTTTCAACAATCCACTGTATCATATTTGGTCATGTTCAGCAAACTAGATATCGTGTCAAACAGTGTATCGATCGGAATGCCAAAAAACGGTCAGATTCTGGGAGGCCATGCAGAAACGAAATAGTGCAAAAAAAATTGTTTCCTTTGCACACAATAGTCTTGACGGTTGCAAGCTAGATAAACAAAAACTTAAAGACTGTCCTTGACAGTATAAATCGTCACCACTCTGCCTAGGTCACTATGGTACCAAAAACTGTTCACCATTTTGTTAAACCAACAGCATTAAGCAATAGGACACTCGTTGTACATTGTTTGGGTCTTGACCCATCCGAATCATAATTCGGTTTGGAATTCCCATGTGACACTATGAATCCCTGTTTTTGGCTAAAACGATAGGCTGTTTTTTGCCAATCCAGTATTCGGCTGACGCGAGTGACATCAAAATGCGATTTCGTAAATTGGGACATGTGAGGCTAGGGTAAACAGAAATAATTACCTGCAGAACCACATGGGCACACAAGTGTGCTTGACACCGTTGAATAGGTTTAAATTGCACTACAAATGACATTTGTCAATGGATGGAACAATTTGCGGCAGCATTTATTTTAACCCAGCTCCTGTGACTTCATATTTGTCAGCTGTTCTAATTCGACGTTGAGCGGCTTTTTCGATGCAGAACTGAAAGCCACCGAGAATGAAAGAGCTGCTCTTAATTTAAAAGCCGACTAAAAAGTGATGTTCACTTGACGGAATCTATCCATCTGCGGTTCATATCAACCACCTGCCTTTTGACCTTAAAAGGTGCATTCGATGACCTTCTGGATTGAATATCTTTTACTCCAACTGTCCAGTTTCGTGCACTCAAGAATCGACCAACACCGTCTGTGGATTTTGTGCATATGGTACGTTTTTCTACTATAGGTTCCTGTAGCATTCACGAGTGAATACGTGTTGACTTTCGCCATTCTATTCACAATTCCACGTTTTATGTATATACGCTTTTCGGGTTCGGTATGAATAAACTGCCATAGGTTTCACGCTGAGATCGTGTTTTTGTTCTACGCTACATTGTTCATAAATTGAATACCTCATTGCCTTCGATATCACATTAGGTGCTGCGCACGAAAAATCCATGGTTAATCACGCGAATTATGAACTGTTGGATAACACCTGCACTTCCACAAAATGTGAGCATTATTACGAAAAGTTTGAAATCTGATACCTCACCTTAAGTAACCTGAATGAAAAACAAACAAAAACCTTCTCTTTTTATATTTTTATCAATGAAAATTCTTACAGTTTAGTTTCAAACTTAGCGTTTCCAGAAAACCCGGTGAAAACCAAAGCACAACTTTGCCTCACTTCGGGCCTGCAAAATTTGTTATCGCTTAGAAAAGAAAACTGAATATATTAAATCGAGCAAAGAACCAATCTGTTTGCGCTTTTATCCATGAACTTCAGGCACTAGGCTCATAGTCTGACCATTGTCCCGGATTCATGGTTAACTTCGAAATCATTCAATTTCGAACATAAAAGCAGCACAACTTCGCTAAGGATTATCGTTTCTTTCAAATCAAACGTTTCAGGGCATGCACAGTATTTGGGGCCAAATCCAGAATCTCACATCAGCCACGACTTCAGCAGGTGACTTCTTTTTCCTCGGCTCTTCTAAATCAATAGGATCAAATGAATTCGGTTAAACCGAATATAACGAGCATTTCTCACACTTCGATTTGGAAACAAATTGGTGAATGTGCTTCCCATGAGCAGCTATATTCCAGACTTTGTTCCCCAGTTAGACAGATTAACCGCATATCTCGGAGCAAGACACAACATGTACACACAATATGCTGAAGCTTCTGATATCTTAGAATTTACTATAAGACCCTGTCACATATTGTACTAGCTGGGAAATATTCTGCAACACTGTCATTGTCAGTCTTGGCTAAAATATGTTCTCGTGTTCTTCGGACTTCATTCTTCTCGGAGAACTAACATTCTTCTGGAGCAAAAATTAGTAGTGTGAAACTCTATCGTTTAGCTTATCAATCTACAACGGTTTTCTTAGCAGCAATTTCTCTAACTCAGGTTGCACTCAGAGGTTTAACTGGAATCAGGCTGCCGTTTTGGAGTTCTTAATATTTTCACGATTAAATTCTCGAATTTCAAACTTTCTTCTGTAATTTGTGGTTTCTTATTATCCAGCCTTGGATGGTCTATTCCTGACTTAAATATTCTCCAAAAGTTCCAAACCAGTGTTTTCTTTTGTCCGCGTCGTGTACTATTCTTGATCTGAAACACCTGGTTTTAAAGTACACTGAAGCTTCTGCCAAAAGTAATGAATTCCCTACAATTACCTTAACGGTATCTGAAAACCCTAAATTATTACAGCGTAGAACGATTCCATTTTTGTTAGACAAACACTACAGTCCTTGTCTGATCGAATCATTCTGACACCTGATAAGTCCTCAAAGTGGACCACACCTTCATTGACGATGTTGAAATCCGATGATAGGAATCCACGCATTTTGCTGACCTCGGACAAACGTTAAACAAGTGTTCGTTTCCGTGTACTTGTATGACTAAGGAAGCGGATCACGTTCTCCATCGGCTTTTAGGCTCCGCTGTGATTTTTAATATTGATCCAAAAAGTGCCTATTTGTAACTATGTTTTCAGGAAGCATTTAGTCCAACGATACCTAAAGACACTCCGTTTTGGCTATTTCGATACAACCTCTGATTTTTCCCCTTTCTCCTCGATATTTCAACACTCTGACGCACTTTACAGACGGTCAATCTAGTGTTTATCCGTATCCTGATTATATCACAGTCCACCGACCTGTTCATTTTCTTCTTGATCATTTTTTCCTGCGTTTCGTGAAAAGTTTCAGCCTGTTTAATGTGGATATCAACCTCCACCCCCGAAATGCTTTTTTGATGTCACGCCTTCTCCCTGATTTAGATAGTTTTTTAATTCAAAAGGATTCTCACCTTGTTCAAAACACATTTTTCTATTTATTTGTGGTCACTCCCCCCCCAGCGCAAACGGTTTTTGGTTAGTTCGGAGAGTATTATTGTGCATTTTCCATTTGTTTGATCTTTTTCTACAACTTCAGACTGTTTGTTTGATATCATTCCTTCCGATTCGTTTTTGGGGTGAGCATTTTATGAAAGGAAATGACACGAGTTAGTATGTAAGCTTCAGGCAGACGTTGTTTTGTTGCTATTTTCGTCACACACTAATGCGTATCCAGCTAGAATAAATACCGTTTTTAAGGCACTGTACCAGACCAGGGGTAATTGTGTGCTCAGAAAGCTAACAAACAAAGAGTGGCTGATTGCCTACGGAGGCGTTAACAGTGCATTGGAGTGTCACCTCTCTGTAGGCATTTGTTTGGCATGTGCATTACGGTCGAAAGTGTTCGAGAGGCTTTTTAATTTATTTGCTATTCAAACTAACTTTTCGACAAGTCATCTGTGTTGTTGGTACAAGACCAGTGCATCACTCTTTCCCCATACAATTGTGACACCATTTATTAGTGTAAGAAACATCACTCGTGGACGTGCCACACAGAATGTTCAGTGGATCCGGCACATTGTATCATTAAGCGGGATAAACTGATGGTTGATGCGCAAGGTTTCTTTTCACCCATATAATCAACCTTTCGTATTGGATGGACTTCTGAAATGGAGCAACGATTTCCAGCATTTTTCAACCTTGAAAACTTGTCAAGCATATCTGATGGACCCATTATAAATACCGAACTGTAATCCCTGCTTAGCCGACAGATTCGCGTTCGGGTCTTTTAGCAGATGACAAAAAGAAATCGTTTCCATGGTTAACATGCTGGTGGCCTGAGCTGAACGTTTACTGTTTACAGTACAGCTGAGAAATGTGAGCTGTTTGAATAATATAAATTCATAACCGTCAAAACGGATTCTTTGGACAGTTATTTATGAAGTTTGGTGACGTATATATATGTAGGCTATTTTGGTCATTTCTGGGCAAATATTATTCAGTTTTCATCGTTGACTTCTTTTCTCCATGGTCAGAAGTGCTTTTGGCTACATCACCATCAACAGCGTTCACTGGCAATGCATAGCAGAAAAGGTCCCTTTTTGTCAGTTACAAATTATGACAAATTTCTCTGCGAGATTCTCAGGTGATTTGTTGTACAGTTTAGGCTGTTGTCACAGGTTCACAGATCTTCGTCATCTCCAAAGTCCACCGGACCTACCGAGAGTTTTACTACCACTTTAAAGAGTGCCGTTCATTCCTGTGATCTTCATTCTAACTTTTGTCATTCTTTTCATAAATCCCTGTTTTGGTGTAAACACGAGTTTTGGTTGCACATTGCACAAATGCACTGCGTTGCAGTTCACGCTGATTCCGCTTCCTAACTTCATTGCAGACTGTAAGAATCTTACATTGTAACACGTTCAGTGTGATATTTGGATCCTAGCTACACGGATGACTTCTACAGGCTGTGTCTTAGGTGATATTTAAAATTTCCTCCAAGTTGTTCACTTCAAGCTAATCTGCTCGTGTTTAGCCTACGAACAAAGAAGCTTTTACCATTGTCTGGTCTGATTACTGTGCTCCTCCGAATGCACCAATGTGAAAAATGTATTTTGCCGGTGATTTTAAAATTCCTTACTCTGCTGCGTTTAAATCAAAGCGCAGTAATCCCACCTAAGCTTGTGTAATAACGTGTATGATCTTGGCATACATCCGGTGTGGATTGCCCGCTACGTAAAAGTAAAAGATTTCGTCTGCTGTTTTGCTTGTGCTTATAAGTGCAGGTCATGTGACACAATTTGATATAAACTCGCTTTCCTCTACAGATACAAATCAGACGATTAGAATGAGAGCCACATTATGCGAGTCAACATCAAGTGATTCAGATTAGTTCAAAGGTATTTTGTCAACGACGCTCCCATCTGAATGATGAAAATGCAAATGTTCTGTAAATGATCCCTAAAGTTATTTCTCCGTGCTGTGGTCTCTTCGCGGCCTACCTTTGCGTGGTCCAGGGTCGGAGATATTCTGCTGTTTATCCGTGGTTTGAGTCCGCGCTGTTATATTGACCATCATTATTTTTATTGTCTTAGTCCTACAACGGAGTCGCCAAGTATCAAAGAAGTAAACCTGCTTTCTGCTGCTTTGAATTATGATGCAGTATTCTGAAGCAATTTAAAAATAGGAACCAAACGTTTGTTTTTGGCTTCCAGCAATGAACTTGATATTTCCAAAACTGCGGCGACGGCTCCACTTACTTGAACGAAGAGGGTCATGTGGCATTCATCCTGACGGCTGGCAGATGGCCACTACATTTGCCCATGAGTAATTTGCATTTTCCCGGACTCCGGCTTTCGTTGTTTTTGAGGTCTGGGAAAGCCATCAGTTAATCACGTTGTTCTGGTCAGTTCTCAAGAACTTCCATATGCCATATACTACCGCTTGGTTCGGGAATTGATCTTCAAACTGCAGTAGCAGTGACCTAAATGCAACTTTGGAACTCATATAGAAACTGATCTACTTGACTGACTGATTGCTTGCTCTAGTCATACAACGAAACTTACGTGTTTAATGCTCATTCAAGACCTCGCATTTACCGAGGCCTGACAGATTTGTGAGCCACCCCAATTCACTGCACCCACCACTGTTCTTTTTCAAAAGCTTTGACGGCGAATGAGTAAGAACGTACCAGAACGCGGACTAAGGAAGACAAATTGTTGATTCTCATACGATGACTTTGATCTCCGCCCCAATTGCAAATTCACTAACGCCGTATTTCGTTCCGATGTGAAGAACAGACGTACGCGAAAGGTGTATTGTCAGTCCAAGTGCAACTGGATGAGCATAGTTTTCAAAATTATGCAAGAAAATGCCATTCCTGTTTCAACAATTAAACTGTCGAATCCTAATACGTCGCACTTCAGTGCAGGCTGGGAAATCAGTTCTAAAAGCGTTCTAGTTTTAATGTATCGAGGCTACTACTGTGAACTGCCATGTCACCACCGTTTACTTCACTTTGTTCAATAAATCAACATTTCTGATATGCGTTTTAAAGTTAATGTGTTCCCGTTTGTTTCTGTCACACATGAAAGCATATCTATTTTGAAGCTGGATATTCTGTGTGTCATGTCACCCAGTATCACTTTAAAAGGCATCGACGACTCCCGTTGGTCAATCATTATAGGAAGTATTGACTGTACAGTTTCGCAATAACAGGGAAGGAATAAAGTAAAACCCTCGATTGAGGTCATGCGTACCTGACGGAATATATCCTAGTGACTGGTTCCATAATAACGAAAAGCAGCACAATGGCAAGCACACCGAGATGAAATAATAAGACGTCAGACACCCTTTGGCAAATTAGGAATCTAACCAGAATGAACAGAAAAAGCTCGAACGGGGAAACTTTGTCGTGAAAGCTGGAGTGATCCTCGGTTCCGGACAAATGATGACAGAGAACAACGCCTTCACTTGAATAAATGAACAAGGTAACTCGCATATAGGTGCTTACCGTATGTTGAAAACAGACAAGGGGAAAGAACCATTCCTTTGAAGACTCCAGAATTATCTACCAACCAGGTTAGAATCATGGAACACACGACGGCAGATAGAAAAACCTAGAGAAAAGCAAAGGACACGTTTTATGGATTCATTTAAGGATTTAGTGGTAAAATGAGCCAGACAAGTCACAGCACCGATCGTTAACTTACACTACCACACTGTGGGGCTTATTCCTCTTCAGCTATCTTAGGTTTGGTCTTTACTTGTCAGCTTATGTATTCCAAGCTTCTATTTAAATTTGCTATATAAAACGAACGGAGTATTTAGCTGCATAGAGGGTGATGCCATTTTTGGGGTCTACAAAGGGGAACTCTACTCGTGGATGAAAGAGAATGTTTTCACCAAAGCCAACCAGCACAACTTCAATGTTTTATAACCGAAATTTCTTGAGTTGCGGAATGACGTGTGTAGTTATCGACCAAACACTAAGCACTTTAAATCAAAGGCACTAATAAGGCTTATGAAGGGTCAAGTCTATCCATACCTGGATATCCAATTCATGTCCCACTTCATCCGAAATTTTTCACAACTACTGGTTTTATATTAGCCACAGGCGAGTGCTAATAGCAGAGAAATCTGTTGCATTTACTGGCAGCTGGGTTAAAGGCATGGTTGAAGGACCGCTGGATCTGTTTTCGTTAACCAAACCGGCCATACTGACCACTGATGCTTTTAAGATGAGCATTGGAGTACCCTTTCAACTGGAAGAGTGTCCAACCACTTACAAGTTCTGGCCGTTCAGTGGAGTTGAAAAATACTATTCCCAGGCACAAAAATTAGTTTGAGCCATGTTCTGGGCAGATTGTCGCCCCCGCAAATACCTGTTCAATCTGAAGTTCACAGATTAGTCTGTGCCCGATCCGAAGAAATATGTGGAAAATCTGCTGCTGCTTTGGTTCACCCTTCTTGTACTGTTCTGGCGGCCATCTATATTCTAGGGTATCAGTTTGCTTATGCCATTTTGCAAGTCATATTCGTGCCAACATACCCGCAATTTGCACTGTTGTTGCAACACAACTTCGTTATCCCAGCTGCTCCCAGATGGAAGAAAAGTCTGCGGAAGGTCACAGAGTGTTACCGCTCTTCGGTCATTTCAGCCTTTAATATGGGATGGCAAGTGGAGCTAAAGAGGAATTACCGCTCGTTCCTCCCTTACCCAGGAGGACTTCAGCAAAGGACTAGATGTAATATCATACCTTAGTGACTGTCAAGGAACTCCACGTCGCTATAAGTTGCATAAAGTGAATCTGTACCTTGATAAAACTAATTCTTCGGCTTCACAGTTTGGTTAGTGTCCAACAAGCAACTTTAGCAGTAAGCCTATTTTGGCCAATCTTCTGGAACCCCTATTTGCAGGTCACATTTGGCTTCAGCGCTTTCACGGGCATCGCCGCTGTCCTACCTTGAATTGGTGTTGTGCAATGTCGTCGATAGATTCAAGCTACATGTTTTCCGAGTTACTTTGAAAAATAAGCCGACTGACTAACTTTGTGATTCCATTACTTAGGAATTGCTCTAGCCCTGAAGAAGTTTCGCAAGTGCTTATCACCGACAACTACCCCTAACTTTGCCCAGCGGAACTGAAGCACTGGCTCGACCGATTTAATTGTCAGCAAGCAGTCACTGGATAACAAAAGTCGCGACAGAAACGTGGCACGATAGATGCAATCGCCCTGGTGTCCATCAATTTCAGACGAGTGAAGGAACTAGAGGCCTTTAGAAACAAACTCCGTCGGCATCATGGCGCCACACACGCACCCATGAATATACAGGCAATCTCACCGAAATCGAGACTACAGCAGTGCTCGTTGAGATCTCTTGATTCGAGTGACACATCCCATTTTTTCGTATTAATAAACTCCATCCAACTAGCGGAAGTAAAATGTAGCCGTTAGACAAATCTGTAGTCGGACAAGTTGATCTGAATAATGTTACTTTGCACCAAAGGCGTTTAAGCCAGATTCAATTCAGAGAACCAAATGTAGACTTCGACAACCGCCAATCAGTAAGGGTAACCCTCGGCGATTCGCCACTTGATATGACTTTCTCCGAACCTACTTCGACGAATTCGGTTCTGAAAGCGGTCTCGCAAGCAAGTCGGGTCGATGAGGGAGTACCCAGACAGGAAGGCTCTCATAAGTAGACGTGTGGATCACTTGATAATGTGGGGTGGAACTTCCGCGTCTGTTAACCTTACAATTCAGATAATAAAGACCTCGACGACCCACGACAGGCAACAGCGGAAATTCCAATATTGTAATTGGCTCAGAGGTATTTCTGTAATGATGCATTTTGTCTGAGTAATTTATACACGAGTGACTTATAAATAGACGCTGACGTGATCTCCACTTACTGTGGTCTTCTTGCATTCTCCAGTTGCGTAGCCCGGCGGATCAACGTTATTTTATTGTCCGTGCACTACTGCGCTGAATCACAAAACTTGCTGCTTTTTGGTTTTCATTAATACTGTAGTTTTGGGTCTAACGTACGACTGCGGACTGGCTTGTATTCTTTCATGCTAACACCTTAGGCGATTTGCTATTTTCCTGTAGAGCCCCAATCGTTTTTCACATTTCATTAAGCAGAATGTTTTGTCAACCATTCGACACTGCGAATAATGCTTCGCAAAGGACAGAGTTCATCAGCTTAAACAAGTGCATTTCTGACTAATGTATGTGCTCACGACATGAACGTTTATTTGTCTGCCCTTTGTTTAGAGGATGCACCGTTTCATCTCTAATTTGCCATCTTGAGCATCAGTTGAGAAAAAAATCGTCTCTTTGCTGCAACCGGTAATAGATTCACCGTAAATAGTTTTTCACTTCTCCAAATGCACAGAACATTTATTCGGCTGACTGATGAGTATTAACCGAATTACAAACGACGTATTCTACAACCGGGGATTCTCGGAAAGTTTCGGAAAAAATGACCTGGAACCAAATCGCGAATTAATCGAAGTTCATGGACTATTCTACTCACAGACTGACTGTTCGTTACCAAATGGACTAGTTCAAATGGACCAATTCAGGCGCGGTCTACATGCACTGCTGATGATTCCTAACAAGGACGAAACAGCTGCACAGTGTTTCCATGGTTTCCTAATGGTCAATTGAGCGATGACATCGCATGGTGAATTATTTCATGAAAAATGAAGATAACGAGAGGCTGTATCGAACAACTTACCTTCGAAGTTACCTTTAATCCTTGCTCTTCATGTGACACTATTCAGCGTTATCCCATCAGGACCAGGGTACCCGTGCTGATTTGCTGAACCAGTACGGATTACTGTTCCAGCTTTAAATTAGGACTAGCCCTAAAATGCACCACCTAATTTTGATGAAATCCTGTAACGTTAGGGCTTTCAAGTTCAGTTTAATTCGTCAGACATGGAAAGTGGTAAGATCCATTGTCGGGTACTGTTATTTATTCATCATTATCAGATTCCTACCAAAATATTCGTTCACGTTTCTAGTACTTCAGAATAGCATTCATTGCCTTATCCATTTGTGAACACGATATGTGTATCAGATTGACAAGGCATCCATTTTGGCCTCTATCGGGGCGCAAATTTGTGGTCAACAATAGATCTGTGCATCAATATCGACCCAGCATTTCAACCTCGCCTAGGACGAGTAAATTCTTCCAACATTCTGGTTTCCAGTATTTTAGCAGTTCCAAATTGTACCGTTTATTAACAGAGTATGATCAGCCATAAGGAAAGCACACTCGGTATCCATAATGAGCGTGACAGTTGTTGGCACCTTGACACTTGAGAAAGAACTGCGTGTAAATACTTCAGATTCATTTGCACAATACTGAGCTCCGAAATAAGCTTGCGTAGGCTCCGCATGAATGAATAATGGTTGCGACGAGGATGGACCGACCGAGGAACGAATTTGCAAATTAGTCTGACAAAGTGATCATGAACTACCGAGGGAATAAGTTGTCTAATGTGAACTAAACCCAACCAAATTGGCTAAGACTATAGAACATCGCGAGTGAAATGCAGTCAAAAACCTCTGGTTTATTCAAAATGAATAAATGGACTTGCTCTGAGCACTTTCCTTATGATTTCGTTGCTACACAGAAACAAAAAGTGTACGAAGCGCTTTTATCCGCAACAAAATGAGAATCATACATGTTTAGTCTCAATGAACTAAGGTCCGATTAATGTGGAACAAAAACTCGTCACGTTCGAATTTCGCTCCACACATTCAGTAGGGTCGGGTGAATAAGTGTAGCCGATAAAGGTTGTTGGATAAGCTGACTAGGCGAGGAGTTGTGATGTGTGTGTAATTAAATGCAAAGCCAGACAATAGACGGAACACAATTTGTCGTACATCGTTACCATAATGTACGCCTTAAATTTGCACCATAATTCGTCAATTATAGTTCATTTACTCCGGTTCTATGAATCGATCAATCACTCATTTGTTGGACAATCTGTTTATTTTCTCCGTCTCTGTTAAGGTTATCCTTGCTAACAAGTGAACTTGCGATGTCATAAAATATACGAGCATACTACCGTTTTCAGATGTGTCCATC
This sequence comes from Fasciolopsis buskii, assembly GCA_008360955.1. Classification (NCBI taxonomy): domain Eukaryota; kingdom Metazoa; phylum Platyhelminthes; class Trematoda; order Plagiorchiida; family Fasciolidae; genus Fasciolopsis; species Fasciolopsis buskii. Next base: position 312,111 of record LUCM01001936.1, on the reverse strand, counting down.
AAATAGTGCTTTTCGCCAAAAAACTTGATTTAACATTGTTTAGGCTAGGCAAACTATTTCTACACTGATTTGTATTATATATGCAGGTCTTTGTGAATGCGATTAGAAATCTTTCCAGTTCTTCCAAATCTAACAAGAGTTTTATCTCTACCGTCATTAATGCAGATGTTTTATTTAAAAATTTTGTCTTCTAAATACCTTTGCACAAATTCTAAAGAAATAAATGGATTACCTATTTTGTTTTTCACGAAAACTATGGAGACTTTAAGCAACTGTAAATAAAAGCTGACATTGCTCCAAGTCTGTCAGTTTTAGCGACAGGAAACTTGGGGCTGATTTAGTATGAGGTTTATTCCATTCAGAACCAGGAAAGCAAGTTCTCCTCAGTAGACGTTAGATGATCGTGTCATTTCAAAACATTTTCTTCCAAGTTTGCCCAGAAGCTGAAAGATTATTTTAACACGCCTCCACAAATTTAAGGTAGTAAAAGTAGTTCGAGTTGTCTCTAGTAGAACAAAGTATGACGAGAAGCCACCCAAAAGTTTGGTAAACTTCGCAGCAGCACCAGAAATAGGCAAAAGTAATGCATTCTACTTGAAGTGGTTTGATGGAATTTTGTTTACACTAAAACGCGACCGATTGTAAAATCAATTCATCCTACCGGTCAGTATTTAGTAATTCTAAATTGTTAAATATTGCATCAGACTGAAGTTACCCAATTTCTTGGTGCACCTGCTTCAAAGAACAGTGCTGATTAAAACTCGTGCTTTTCAATTCATATTATATCTGTCCAAAATGGTTAATAAGAGAGTTGACTGTCAAATGAGCAACATTTTGTTGTTTCTAGACCTTATTCATTCTCATGGATACTGTTTGATTGCATCCAAAATCAAGGATTACATGATTAGACCAACAGCAAGACGACACCTAATAAGGTTGATTAACCATGATTGGACACGCGCCCGCAACTTCCTGGCAATTCGAACCAACAGGAGAAATGGAATCCATTCCAGAATTTAAATCGGTTAATTCCTGTTAAGGCAGTTGCTGTGGATGATGAAGAATACGACGTCATGGTTCCACAACCGCCGAAGAGGGCCATTTTTCCAATAATTTCATTTCGTACGCTTTTCAGAGGGACTTACAAAACACCCACAAAAGATGCAGGAGAATGTTTGGAATTGAATGGACATGACTCAGTAATATCCAGGGCCTTCTTCGCTATTCTCATTTATTTTTCTGACGTTTGTACTCAATGCGCAAAAGGCTGCAAAGTCCACACTGCAAGGTGTTTGTGCTGCTTCCGACGAATACTTCCTTCGAAGTTTATCTCCCTCCTTGCATTTTAGCATTTCGGGAAATAATTTTTGATTAACTTTCCACATCCGAGTGCAATTTTGCTACTGACCCTCAGGCTTCATTCTTTGCTTCCTCAATGTTGTGACATGCTTTATTTCGGGTTGTTCGATGGGGAAAATAACGCAATTTCATCAATGCTTCTTTGACCACCATGATGCTTTTAGTTAGTTGGTAAATGGTTGATAAAGTGTTTTTTTTCATTTTCATGCTGCTGCCAAGCCCGTCATTTGATTACCCTTTGGACTTATCAGAGTCGTAAATATCAGCAGTCCACGCCTCACAGTAAAACAACTCCCCTTTTAAGTTTCATTTTTGCACCCCTTAAAGCTGTTCTCGTTCCGAGGTTCGCACTTTGAGCCTTTATCTCTCAATACCTATATGGATAACATCCCACTACAAACTGCGAAGGCATTATCTTACTTGGTTTGATAGTAGCAACAATCAAGTGGATAATGTATCCATCACCCAAAAAGACAGAGGTTCAAGTTCCAGACCTGCTGATCACTATGGGGCTAGACAGCTATTTAGTGTCACCGTGCAGATTGCTTCAACTGACCTACTTAGACCTTGGGTGAGCCTATGCCACTCTAAGTCTCGCAGTTATGGTTTCAGGTACCCAATATCAGTGTAAGAGGCTTTGGAGGCTATGGCGCAATCCTCTGACGCCGCACTCAGGCATCTAGTGTGCAATAAGAAGACTAGTGAAATTCAGTTTTGTCGACCTTTCGAAATAATGATATAAACTTTAAAATGGCCTGTTATAAAAAACCTGGCTAGACTTTCCTCTAAATAAGGCAAAGTTATTTCCCCTTTATCTCAGTTATATTTCCATACCTTACCGGTCCTGCGTCAAATTTAGAGAAACGGCGGAATCAACAATATTCAATGAAATATTTTACCAAGCATCCCACCCATAAAAGGCTTTGTACTGCATCCGCTCAACGGCAGTGGCTAAATGTTTCTTTAGCTGTTTTCCTGGTTCGTCTTGGAAAGCCTCTTGCAGCATTTCTAGGTTGTTTGAGTTCTTGTCCTTATGCAGCTTGGTAGATCAAGATCGATTCTCTCAGTCTACCTTAACTAGACACAGGAACACTAGTCAAAGGTCTTCCATAGATCGTACTCGCCCCAATCGTGGACCGTTTGTGAAATGTATCTTTGAATCCTGTCGTTTGCTCTTGTTCCGAAAAGAAACGCACATCCACACAACCATGCTTACGACTGTTCTGCTGTTCAACGCAGCAAAAACAATATTACATAGAATGGCAACTTCAAAATGACTGAACAGTGCAGCACATAGACATTATCGTTAACTCTTGTCCCAGAATGTATCGCTTGTTTCCATCGTAAGGATCCTGTATGTGGTTCTGTAAAGGCCGAATATTTCCGCTCCACCCGGGCACTTGAACTGACGATGTCACTTTGACTGGTAATGAAGCGTCTGCCACCTAAACAAGAAGTTCAACGATGAGAACCCCGTGAAAGTCAACAGCTCGAGCTGAGACCAAAACAAATTTTCCAACCTGGATGTGTTTTAATCGCCTACCCGGTTTGATTAATCACTTCAGAATCTATGAAATTCACTCGCCTTAATCACTGTTCACTTGTTTATGGTCAAACTAAGCCAATGCTCAATCGTTATCCAAATAACATTTACGTTATATTCCATTCTACTATATTTCGTCAACCATGCAGCGTTAAGAGTGACCGAACGCTTTACGTAGACTATTTCAGACATTATCAAAGGAATCATTGCAGAATCTGTCGGCGTTATTTGGAAATTTAAACCGGTTAGCTTAGGTACATTGATAATATCCTCCTGGGAAATTGGTCCTACCGAAAGATTATAATTGGATCCATGTAGTTGAGGTTGACAAGGCACACCAGTGATCATCCCGAATTCACTCTAGGGAATGATTGTGAGATAGGGCCTCGAACATTTTGTAGAGGGAAAGCACAAATAGATATTCTAATCCCTAGAATGACATTGCACCCACTTCCGTTGAAACTGCTGGGGATTTTTGTGCCGGTAGAATGTTCCTGCGGAAACGGCAGTTAGTGTAATCCATATGTTAATGTTCATTTCCCGCACTCCAGACGACGAGAGGAGGTTGGGACTCTTGGAGTCTCTAAAGATAGATATATACCAATAGGTAGAAAAGTTAATTGCAATCTACACTCCGGATTGATAAAAACTTGACGCATTTTAAGCAGGAGACAGTTGAATTCATCAGAACATCCCAATTTGCTCTTAACTTTACGATGTGATGCAAACTTCTAAGTTTTTTGGTGTTCCAGTTAGCGTTATTGTATCGCTTTGAGTAAAGTTAAAGTGGTGCCTGCGCAGGTAACTATCAAGGATTATCTCCATTATTTTCGATGCTCACAGACAAATTGGTGGACTTGATTTTCCATCTTATTTCGGAACCAATAACAACCGTAAAATAACGTTTCTCCTGATCACAGTTGTTGATGTCATGCGGAAGTTATGAGGCAATGCCTAAGATATCCAAAAAACAACTGAATACTGGATAGATTAATGCTTCACACCAAGTGAATTAGTGACGAACCGAGAAAACTTTTGAGTAATCTTTTGAAAGCTATGATTACACTTCATCGAGTATTCCATACACACAATATTTCATATAAAACCCAGAAGTTTACAGCGTGCTATGACGTGTGGATGCATTTTTTCATTTATTCGATGAACTGTTCTAAAGTTAGACGTTGACATTCGAAATTTTTGTGTTCGAGCCGGACCAGGGAAAGCAGATTCCCAAACGTTTTGAAAATCCAGGAGTAAATTTTTCTTTTTTGAACCTGAATGGCGAGCGTTTGCATCGCTCTCCCAATATGTCTGTCCGAAGACGTCTAGATAACTGCAGTCCGTCAAATTGACCACTAAATTAACTAACCGCCATCCGGTAATTCCATCTTCATCCGTAACAGGGATGATAGTGCTCAAGTACATGTGAATGTTCGTTTTCGATGAAAAACCTCGTAATTGGTTAGAAGTGTTGCGACATACGTTGCTGGAAACATTTTCACCCTGTGAACTATACTGCTGGTTGTCGCGTCAGTGTGCAACCTAAAAAGGAAACATAAAGCCCAATCTGCTGTACCATGAATCCGTAAGAAAAAGTCCGAAAAACTTGGTTGCTTTATATCTGAATAATTTTGCGACAAATTTCCGGCAATGCCCTTCAAGCTTTCAGCAAAGCGTCACGTGGTGTGATTGTTTATTCTTTCCAATTGTTACCAATAATTGCCGAAAAGTTATGACCTAATTGTCTGGTTACTAGCCGCTAGGTTGTCCGAAGATGCAAATTTGTCCTACATAAAACTTGATTTCCGCTGACTATCCATCAATCCATTTAAAGTATGATATTTTGATCACTAAATTTAGAATGGTGTCTAGCTAAACGGCATGATACGGAATACATTTCGGGCAATACATCACCATTTCACGGTGTTGCATACAGTAGAGGAGTATACAGTTCATATAATTGACCAAGAATAACAAAGAATTAGGAGAATTTGTTAAACCTAATGTTCTAAATTCTTCAACAAACCTTACCACCATATACCATACTATACTGTACTCCAATGTGCTATATATATTCTAATCAAAGGAATAATTGTGGACAAAGGGCGTCGTTCCGCTTAACTACACGAAGCCATAATACTTTGTCTTAAACGCAACTATGCACTCACGTGAATGCTTACCCGTGTGGAAGATTATTGTGCGTTATTCTTATGATACTGCGATACTAACCCTAATGTTCTGCAGGTGCTATGTTAACCGCATTCTGTGTGCAAAGCAGATTCATGAATAATTCCAATGGCTGCTCAATGAAGTTGTTTTGTATGATTGCTTCTTAACCCCTTCTTGAATAACATCAAACTGAGTACTTAGAATGCATACACGTTTCAGTATGTACGACATAAATGGTTGGAACGTTTTTGTACATACCGATGAACTATGATCATAAGCGATTAGAAGAAAAAATAGAGGACAATTGCCCCCCTTTGTCGATTACCATTCCACTGTAAAATGTCTCCTTGTGGATTCATCAAGAAGTCGCAGAATATTTCGTGAGTATTCGGTCAATCCTTTGTTCCACGAGACATGGACAAACACGTAAACACTTGACCAACACACTTTCAGAAGCATCTGCGAATCACTGAAGCTGAAATCTGCCAACCTGTCTCAGGTATTGATAATCACATGCCCAACGTTGCAGTGTTAGAAATGAAAAGGAGACATTTTGCCCTATCAGTCAATTAGTCATTCATTGAAATAATCACGCACAATATTTTTGGCCGCATAGCTGCGTAGTACACAGTGATTAAGTATCCCGACAATATACACCAGCAGGCATTTTTACCAAAATAAATGGTCTCTTACACCAATGTTACTACCGTACCAAATACCAAGAGTTCCGGGTTATCTTGTTGCTTAGTTCTATTGTTTCAACATTTGGAAGCGCACCGTTTGGTAAACAGCATCCTTCAAATGTTTCAGGGAAACTCTCGGATCCCGAAGTTTATCTCTTGAAAGAGGGGTCCTATTTTCATCATCCAGCTATGAAAATTTCATTAAACTTATTTTAATTAAGGGAACCCTTTAGTGATAATTGGTAAGCAACTGTTGGGATGACTATGCACTTTTCCACGTCCACAAACATCTTCCAAAGTTTTGAATCCCAAGTGGAATGCGTGCGAAGTTCGAAGCCAGGTAGTGACTTTTACTTTCCAAGTTCGAATCCGAGGAACTTTTTAATCGCGCCGTGCTAAATTTTAAGAATAATTATTTTGTAGCTTCAAACCATTATTTGTAGATGAATTTCTATTAAGGACTTTGGATTAAGCCCGTGCCGCTTCAAGGTGAACTTACGGCATGCATGATACAAAGCGCGGCACCAAAATGAGAGTAGGAGAGCAAGCAACTGCGTGAATCTTAGCACGGAGCAGTTAGAAAGCATCGTCAAACAATGGTTTTAGATGAACTAAACATTCTTCATAGAAATCAACTTGACTTTTCCCAGTTGAAAACCGATCTGTCTGTATAGGTACACGAGTAATTTTGTGATCTACGATATGAGTCCACGTCAAAGAAAAAACTGTACTCACCTGATTGCCAGTGGGAGACCGAACCAATTCACAGTTTTTTAGACTGGGAACCAATGAAATAGGATGAGAAAATTGTCACTGTTTGAAAATTACTGAATTCGTTCATGGTAGTAATTTTGCCTCCCTTATTCTTCACTGCTTTTGTGAATGAGAATATAGGGCACTTTAGATTCCCAAAAATGAAAGCCACGATCAAGTATGAATTGTCGCATGAGGTCGAATCCGGAACATTGCCGGCAAAAGCTCATGATGCTAGTTGCACAATCACCAGTGAAGCAAAAACCCATTTGCATTAGAGTGAGTTTGAAAAATCAGACGAGCTATGCAGTGTAAAGAGTGACTTTCTTCAAGATCAAATTCTATTTCACCAATGAACACCCCTTTTAAAATCAAGTATTTCCGACCATTTTCTGACCCATTTGTCCCATAGTATTATTGAATTATTACCGCTAAAAATCAGTTTGACCTACAATACATTCTCTTTTGCGGCTGTATTCTTTGAGTTGGCTTTGTTATTTTTCATTGATTGGTCAAGGAGAGTTCATGGATATATGGTTTTTAAGAATATTGGGTTTACTTATGACACAATTATGTAACTTAACTGCCTCCATACCATAGAAACCTTTCCACTCGGTTATTGATGCTTTAAGACGAGCCTGCAAAAGACATCGGGACAGAAATTACGATCATTGATGCATGCCGTAGTCCGTTTACTTTGCACATTTTCGGTTTGACGACAAAATATACAGAAACATGAACTCCAGAACCAATTCTACCTCCAGCGTGGAATTCACAAAGCAGAGTTCTGTGAAATGAGCGCGTTTTGCTGAAAAGGTTCCGCGGATGACAACGGCAAGAAGAGTTACCGTCGGAAAACGCGTACGTTTCACAAGTAGCCACAAACGTTAAAAAGTTCATATTTTATTTTACAATGAGGAAATTTCAATAAATAAGATCTACTGGACGCTAACTCTAAACTAGTCTGCTTTCGTAGCTTCATGAACTAGTAAAATGAAATTGCTAAACTGTAATCTCTCACTAGAATTAGTCGTATAGAACTCAATATTTGCCGGTACTCCAGCTGTGGCCTTTATAAACCTAGGATGCAAGCGCTTTATAGATCAGTCTTAGGCACTCAGACAAGGCTGATTCCCAAAAGCGCACTTGATGGTTATCACATGGCTTGGGAAAAATAAGTACTCAGACCCATACTGTTTCTCATATTACTGCGGAATTACACTAAAATTATTTGAGACTCTGCCAAAACACTTCCTAACTGTCATATAATTTGCTTAATGCAATACCATTCACGCGGGTCCGAATCAGCCCCCCCCATATATAACGACATTTACACGAACCCGCTGTACAATGCATTAGTTATCCATGGATTGGACCGAAGTCTGGCGGCCGAATTCTTCCGCCAGATTTTCTGAAAGAGAAAGATGTTCTTACCAAATTCAGAATGCTTTTGGCATGGTCCGAAATAGTGGTGGAAAGCACGCTGCTACGTGCAAAAACGTCGCGAATTTTGTAAAGGAAGCATTGCAACTAAGCCGTTTTTGCTGATTTAATGGTACTCGCTCATCGGTGTATGAATAAGAGTTGTGCTCGATTCAACTCTGCTGGAATGCAGGAATGTCATCTCTAAGTCCACAGTCTCTGTCCACCTTTATCTGAAAGAGGCTTTAGACTTGTAATGTTTTGACCCATATTTCACTGAAGGCTGCGACGTTGGAAGTAACTTATCTTCTCCATTCGCTGTGTACGAACACCCGAAAATACGTGTATGTCTATCGTGCACTTTCACTAGAGTTCCGCAGCAAAAATGGTATTCGCCAGCATTGTCTCCAATCAACAAATTTATTAGCAAATTAGTCGCTGGAACCACTGTGGTCAGAAGTAAAAATGGAGGAGTCATTATTTGGCTCAGACGTCAGAATTTCGGCATAGAATAGTCCAAAGCAGCTGTTTTCGAATGAAAATCTAAGTAAGCTGCAAGCATTCTCACGCCATCTGTAGGGCAGCATAATTGTGTTTGGGGTGTGCTTAATACCACATTGTGCAATGCTGCTCCGTTACTTTGTGTATTGGAAGCCCGGCTTTTATGGCTAAAAACACGCGTTGGATGAGGGAAGTGTTTTTTCAATTCCGGCAGTTACACCTCACTACTTGTTTGCCTATCGAATGAAGTACGGTTATTGTTTACATGGCCTCATTAGCTTTTACTGCTTGAGACATTGTTTTGCTGGCACGAATTCAAGCTACTAACCGACCTTCGAGTGTATACTTCAGCAGTTAAAATCCACCTCTGGTTTGTTTCGGAAAGAGGGCCGTTGCAGACAGGATATCTGCAAAGCTTGTTAGTGTTTAAAAAGCATTTTCATCATAGTTTGTTTACAGTGCATTCCAGTACTTTTACTGGCCTCCTTGAATTTAGGTGTCGAATACTTTACCACAGAGCTCACCGCCCAGGTAAGAAGTTACTCCTGAAAAGACTGAGGTTTTCTTCTTGTACTTATTCGTAATTTGAATCCATCGGTATAGGCTTTCCTCTGACACAAGAGGTAGGTGCAAAACGGATGGAAGTGGCCGATCAATAAGCAAGCTAAAAGTGTGAAAATCTAGACAGTGAACGTTTGTTATTTAACTAGTCTGGCTCTCGTGTTGGAATCCGCATGATCCTTTCACCGGATGTTTGGAATAAGTTCGGCAGTCGGCGATATATTTGAGTTCAGAAGTTCTCCACATCCCTAAAATTCGTTAATAGTACTTGATGTTTATTTTTACCCACTCTTAGTTATGCTGTTTTTCTTTCGACTAGTCAGCAATTTGAGGTAGCAGCCAAGTACTGGATATATTACTATACGACTAACAATCATTCTTACTGAAAGTTTGGAAGTAAGCTCTCCGGGTCTTCGTCTGAAATAGCCAGGTAAAAACCACAATATTTCAAACTGACCTGTGGGGGTTCTGATGCTCACCTGGCCGACCAACTTCCTTGATAGGCAATTTTCTATTGGGTACAACATTTGTCCTAAAAATAATGTAATTGGTATTTTGATAAATAAATAGGGCGCAAGCAGAAATAACAGAAAAAGAAAAAAAAAGACAACTTTTACATCCCAAAATGCTGCATTTTTATTCATCTGTCATTATTTTATGTAAATGATTGCCAGTTGTTTCTAGGTTTAGTAAATTTCAATATCATGCCGCCCGATGAGGTATACACGTGGCAAATTCCATTTAACAAATGAATCTGCATTCAAAGCAATACAGTGCACACTGTAATCACTAGTGCCAAGAATACAAATCTTGCTTTAGCCGATTATAGGAAAGTTTCTTTCATACGACACAGACGTACACAACGGCCAGTGTGTACGTATATTTCCAAGGGTATGCCTCTGATGCTTTCTTGGGTATGACTTGACGCAATAAATATGAACTCATATGGTCAACAATTCCAGTAAATTCGAATTCGAAAGCGTAAAACATTTAGGCTTTCATGTCACTGTTTTCAACCGTAATAATAAAGTAATTGATGTTCTGTCTCCCAAAAAATCTTTTTCCTTTTACGGAAACAATGTTGATCTTTTTTGTTCTATTTTAAGAACGCTTGGTGAGGGAAATTCAAGATTTTGTTGTAGAATTCCTCAAACTGATAACAAGTGTGGTCTCAGACTCTGCGATGGCGTTTGTCTCTGCTTATGAATATCTTTAGAAGTATTTTTAGATGCTTGTAATTTAATCTTTAGGCATTTCGTCCGGTGACGAGTACGAAAGCCAATACGATGTGCTTTTTGAGCAAATTAGCAGATGTCTAGAAGTCCTCAAGGTACATCTGGTGAAAGCCTGATTTCAAACCATCCGCGGAGAACACACAGGTTTATGGAATGAAAGTGTCACTGGGTCTCGAAATTTTCTGGTCCGAGCAATGAATCAAGGGCTACTTGCGGGCTATCATAATCTTTTGTCGTCCTGAGCACTTGTAATTGAGGCCTTTTGGTCGAAAACTGAGTAGGAACCCAACGAATTTACTCTAGGCGTCAGGCAGCATAAACCCTGATGATGATTCGTGAGTCACCGTGAGCGATTCGGGCGTGGAGGTGGAGTACGCAACAGCTTGCACTTGAGTGCTGAACCGTACGTAGTATTTTTTTCTTTTTCTCCTTGCTTTCCAGTTGTTTCCCTTCCTCCATGATTATGGTGTCATTTGTCTATTTTAAAAAATCCCTATTAAGTGGTATACACGTATATGTACATATATATATATATATTATGAATTTGCATACAAATATTAACCACAAGGTGTCAGTCTGCCGTTCTACAAATTTTAACTTCATATTACAACCTAATGGATTTTGTTCTCGTTATCAATCTTCAACAATTCCGACAAGTAAACCGAATTAAATATCCCCCAGGCAATAAGCGGTTACTGTGTCTCATTAGAGAGCCATATTTTGACATTCATTCCTAATGTTCCTGTATTTCAAACGTGATTTCCAAGTAGGTTCGCCGTGCACATCGCGGTTTCCGCAACCCTGTTTTTCCGCAGACCACAACCAAATCGGTCGCAAACATCTAAGCTTCCACATAATTTCATTGTTTGCTTCAATTTACCACGAAAGACACATTAGAAAATAAAACACAAAGACGAAAACAATTGTCCAAAGACATACACAACAGGAGAAAAAACCCGTTTTCTTTGTAATATCATTACAATCTTTGAAAATTAAGTCACAGATAATTAACAAAATTTAAATATCCTGGATCTGTCGCACGTCTTCTTGTTCTAGTGACTGCTTTCCGTCTGCCTGAGTTTCTGAGGTACTGCTATTTTATGAATAAAATAGTAAAACATTTTCGACCGGACACTGAAAGATTTGCGAGTTTACTTCAGTTATTATGTTGAATCGCTGTGTACCCATTTATTGAAGTTTGCTGTGGGCAGAAAGAGTGCCAACTGTTCGTAGTGTTGTTTTGATGCATTGTTTTGGGTTGAATTGCAAAGGCCGAGAAATGGAAATGCTGCTTTCGCCCCATATTTTGCCACTCACAAAAGGCAAGTAATTTTCTTGCTGGCACTGAATTTATTTGATTTGGCTGCTTTGTGTTTTGAACGACAAGCTAGCTAAAACACGTTGAATGGTGCTTCTCGACAGACAAGACGAACACGTGTCCGCCGTTGATGAGCTGATACCTGCTCGATACAACGAGGGAATAATCAAAGATATTACCAACTTACCCGGGATTATCCTCCGATTCAGACAACGAGTTGAGTTGATGTTATTATTTTGACAACTACGATCAACTTGTTTATAAGTGCTCTAATCGTATTGCAAAAAATGAGAAGTCGGACTACGTGCGCAGGTTCATATATTGTGAAAAATGAAATTTGTAACTCTAAAGCCTCTGAAATGATTACTATTAGTTGCCACGACAATTTGACATTGTCGTTCAAGACATGAAGCATAGCGGTTAAAGGGTTTCGAAAGTGCCTGGCAATGTGATTTGAATAACAGCTTCTTCACTTTTATTTACCAGGGTAGCAAATGTCAGATTTTGTTTGACTGTTATACTACTTTAGAGACAATTACGCATTACGTAGTAATCGTACCAGGAAATAAAACGAAAATCCCCATTTGCAAAACTGGGAAAAGTGAGAGGTTTGCACATTTGCGCTTGCCAACAAATGGTGTGTGATATACCCAAAAAATAGATAAAGAAATAAGTAATAGGGCAAACGTACTACACTACCTTTCTTTCGCTTGGCCTATATCTTCATTTCAGCCGAATAAAAAAGGGTGCCACCATCATTTGCGAACACCTATAAGGTGGGTTTGGCTGAGTAAAAGAGAACAATCACGAATTTTGAAAAAAGCTTTCGATCACTGAACTAGTATGAGTGAAACAAACCAGCAACAGTCGGGAGACATCGACATGTGCCGATAAACATGGAAGAAGAAGAGCTAAATATTAGATCTATTCGGCACCATGCTAACGCGGTTAATTCCAAAAACGAAGGTGCGAAGGTAAAAAACATTTTCTATTAACTTTTAAGCGCACTGTGGTTAGGCCTAAGAAATTGAGTCTGCCACACGGGTTTTATGTCCATTTCCAGGATTTCTGGATTCTAACATTTACAAAATAATATCTGTGAGCATAAGGGACTGTTCAAAACGAATTGTGAGCATTACCTATGTGATGGGTTAGGAGTTCGCACAAGTTAGTCCATGATCGCTCAAGCTGTCCTATACGTCTGTTTGAATCACAGTACTAACAGAAAAATATTGAGTGTTGTGCATTTAATTAGGCAAAACCCGCAAAGCAGTGGTATCATTTTGTGCGTGTAGGACGCATGCCAACGAGTGGATAACTTGTGCAATTGTAAACAGTCATCAGCCCAAAACTAATTGACTGACTTCGTCCAATAAGTCACGAATCTGGCTAGCCAGGGATCAATATTGTGATTTCACTTCCTGACAAATTACAAATTTTGGGTTAATTTTTTAGCCTTCTGTGCCGGATCACCTCCTCACATGTTATCGACAAAATACACATGAAGAAAAAGCGAATTCCCCGATCAACCGAATTCTGACGACTCAGTTCAATAGAAAGGATCACTTTTGGTTCCAGATAGACGTGGATCAGTAGCAACGTCTCCAGTCGTGTGCTTAATCAGTCACGTGTCGTGAAGACTCGCCTATTCGATAATCGGTCCACAACACCTGATAAAGCATACACGTTTCCAGTTATAAAGGACAAGATAAGGAAATTTCCGGGGTAGTCTAGGGATTTCTGTGTGAATTTTGCAGAAATTATCATTTCAAGAAGCTGTTTATAAACAACTAAGCAGATCTAACACGTCGAAACGATTTTGTGCTTGCTATGCCCTATATGCTCATAAACAAGTTGAATGGAACTACTGTTTCAAGACTCGGCCCAGTTACGTAATCGATAGCCTGTTCGATTTGTGTATGCTTTATCAGGTGTTGTGGACCGATTATCGAATAGGCGAGTCTTCACGACACGTGACTGATTAAGCACACGACTGGAGACGTTGCTACTGATCCACGTCTATCTGGAACCAAAAGTGATCCTTTCTATTGAACTGAGTCGTCAGAATTCGGTTGATCGGGGAATTCGCTTTTTCTTCATGTGTATTTTGTCGATAACATGTGAGGAGGTGATCCGGCACAGAAGGCTAAAAAATTAACCCAAAATTTGTAATTTGTCAGGAAGTGAAATCACAATATTGATCCCTGGCTAGCCAGATTCGTGACTTATTGGACGAAGTCAGTCAATTAGTTTTGGGCTGATGACTGTTTACAATTGCACAAGTTATCCACTCGTTGGCATGCGTCCTACACGCACAAAATGATACCACTGCTTTGCGGGTTTTGCCTAATTAAATGCACAACACTCAATATTTTTCTGTTAGTACTGTGATTCAAACAGACGTATAGGACAGCTTGAGCGATCATGGACTAACTTGTGCGAACTCCTAACCCATCACATAGGTAATGCTCACAATTCGTTTTGAACAGTCCCTTATGCTCACAGATATTATTTTGTAAATGTTAGAATCCAGAAATCCTGGAAATGGACATAAAACCCGTGTGGTAGACTCAATTTCTTTGGCAGCTTTTGTTGGCACATCTCTGTTGGCTAATGGTATTTGCCCACTCAGTTATTTATCAATGAACTGCGTTAGCTTATTTCTTGTGATTCTTCCGAATTTTGTTACTGTTCTTGTACTGTCAATTCCAGCGTCCTCCGGACCCTTACGAGTAGTTTTTTCTCGAATTCAGCACTTTACATAGGAATTTGCCACTTTGTGTTCTTCTTACATTTTTTTATACGTTTGCAACGTGCAATTTGATTAGCATCTGATAACCGAGAAAGTGAATTATTACATTCGGAACTGCATATTCCCCTCGGATTTTACAGTAAGCTCTGATCAGTCAGGCAATTTTTAGCGCGGTTTTGATTTTTGTTATACCAATGTCACATACTTGGCTAATCAAATAGAGTGAATCTTTGGGTTGCTTTCAAGCCTTTTCCCAATACGGCTTTGCTGTATAGGCAGAGGCAGTGAAGAAATACAGTATGGCTGAATGATTGACTTACAACTTTCACGGCAGATCATTAAAACAATAATGTAATTGCAAGATTCTGTGATTAGATTGAGTTTGAGATGCCCTGGAATGACTTGAAACCGACCTCAGCCATTTAACTACCTGCAGGTACTCCGCTGTTTTGTTTGCTTGCCGAGGTCGGTCATATTAATGTTGTTTGTCTGCTAAAGTTCTTTGAAATATGTCTCCTTCGGTGGATTACACATAAACGTAACCCTTTATTGTTTCAACTATTTGTTGTTTATTCGTTTTTTCTGCCCCACAGTGCTCTTCCCAGCTGACGGTCCTGGATTTGAACCAGTAGGCCATCAAAGTCCTTGATTACCCTGATGAAAACTGACGTTCCTAGACCATTATCTCTAATTCTTCCGTAAAGGTTATAACTGTTCCCGATAGCCACAGGCTTCTAAATTTTTTTGCATTCCTTTATTCACCACACCTTTCTACTATTTCGGAGGTTCCAAATTAGCCGGGGCCTCAAGTAATCAGTTGTGTGTGACGTCCGTAGGAACTGATTTACACAAATCTGGCAGAATAACTGAGGTCGAAGTTATTAATCATTTTAGAGGACCGTAGGACTTGGAGTCTTACACGGCCTTCGTTTCTGCATGCAAGACCTCACTACTCTGTTTCCAGTATCTACTCAGATCCTCAACATTTCCTTGTGACTATACTCATGTAGAAAGCACTGACTGTAAGTCCCATCTGCGGCTATGGTTTAGCCAAAACCGTGTACCACTGCTGGTTTTCGGATTGGTGTGACCACTGATTAAACGTTGACAAAAGTGACCACGAACCAAGGAGCGATCTGGGCCAACAGCTGTAAGCCAGAATGATCGGAATTCCTCCATGGATGCATGCCACCCGTAACCAGCTGGAATGTAGCAGATACAAGTTAAGCATTGCGTACGCGGGAGAGGGCTCCAAGTCTGTCGACTGTGCTCAGTACGGCAAAGCCTTGCGCTTACCACAGACAGTCTATGGTCAAATCACACCCGATTGAAGCAATCGGTACTTTTGATGTGATCCAGTGAGACAGCAAATGGGTCTCCCATATGCCTTTTTCTCTCCGAATGAAACCATTCTAAGTAGTAAAACTACCAGCAGGGATAACAACATCCGTTTTAAGCATACAAGTCCAGTAAAAGTCGTCCTTAAACTCGGGAGATCTGCCGCAGACACGACGAACAAACATCGGTGTTTCAGTCTATTGCTGTTGACAAGTACAGAACCCTGTAATGGACCTGTATGCGAATAGTTGCTGACTACGATCCGGTCAAACAGTGCACACTGAGCTTACGGGCTCCGGGCTATGGGGAAGCTATTATGAGCACGGGCACTCATAGTCACAGCATCTGACAGAGGAGGGCAAAGCGCGATAAAGAGATTATATTTGGGCCACAAAAGTGGTTGCAGAAGTATTTTTGGTGGACTTTGCGTAGATGGGGCCCACATCTACTTCATAAACTTCAAAGGTTCTAGCTAAGGCAACTGTTCCCCTCTTTCCATTAGTGTATGAACCTTGAAGGTAGTGAAATTTAGTGAGAACTTAGGCCTGGTGACTGCTCTCGATTGATTTCATGATCTTTCATCTTAGCATCGAACGGTAATTTTCCATGGTTAAACTTCAAAAAGGGGAAAGTGGTAAGATTCCTCAAAGAAAGGATATTAGAATTGCTCGAATGGCAACCAGTATCCCAAAATGTAGTTCCTTATTAGTAAATGAGCTAGCCAATCCTAAAGGACACGCCTGCGTATAGCCGTTCAGTTGGCCAAAAGTTGGTCTCTAACAGGATGAGCATAAGATTCCCAAATGGAAATTGGGCTATGTACAGACTCGATATCCTCTAAGGTAACCACTTTAGTTTGGTTCCGCTTTATCAGGGCGCAAGAGATCACGAATTGTGGGCAACCCTAAAATCCGAATGGACGATCCCGAAAAATCACCCCATTCCAACGTTTCCACACAGTGCACAAGAAACATACTTTTTCATGCACCGTTCCTAATATCACTTCAATTTCACTAGGTTTCCGCGTGTATTCGTCAACACTTCCAACAGTTCGCGTTTGAACAGCGCAAGTGCTGTATTGTCAAAACGGCTTGTTTCTCAAGTTTGTGAGCCAAAACTATCACCTGCCTCGTTACAAGCGGACATGTTTTGATAAAATTCAGTTAGTGGGAATGCGCTTTTTCCCGAAACCCATGTTCGTTGGAGCGGTAACTGGAATGGGTGACAGACTAGCAACAAAGTGTGTTGATCAGGCTAGTCTTGCTCTTGGGGCTAATACTTAGGGTATCAGTTGCCCATTGTAGATAGTTTGCGTCGCAAGAATCACTAATATTTACCTGCACATTTGAAAATAACAGTCTCAGAAGGTTTCGTGGTCTTAATTCATTCTACAATCGATTTTATCAGTGGTCTAAGATTGGATCGGCCGTCAGGAACATGTGAGACATGGTATTATCGGAAGAACGTACATACTTATGCGTTTATCAAAATAAAAACCATAAGGTACCTGTTTGAAACTCTCATTACATCCAGAAGCCGGACATTAAAATTTCACAACAAAATAACTGCGTATGCTCCACAATTTACACGAATGGATACCTGGGGGAAAAACAGCATAGAAATAGTATCTCACATTAAATTAACCATGTCCTGGAAATGGCAAGTTGGCCATACTCAGTATGATTTTGTCCCACAGTCACTAGTTGGAATCCTTTGATCGAATGTCAGCTCCTCACGAAACTCCTCCTGAAAAGATTTACCATGTCGTTGTAGTGCTAATAGATAAAGTAAGATATCAGAGGCGAATACGTCATCCAGTACGAAAATGTGCTGCCCCGAAAGCATTCGGCTTATGTGTGACGTGTATACAATTCCAATTCCTGGAAATCTCTTCCCCACTGCAGTTTTTCATCAATTGAGGGGAAAAAAGTATGAACGGTTCAATGCAACCATTCCCATTTTCATCGCTAAAAGAAAATCTAATACAATACAGAAGGTGTACACCTGGTGTTGATTATTGGTCCGTTGTACCTTGGGCACAAAATGGAAAACGAATATTTTGCGGTTATTATCTCCAGGACATCAGACTGGCTGCGTTTGTCGACCTAAATAAAAGTCACATTCATATTTCCAAACCGACCCTCAAAGAGTGAGTTCACATTTCTCGCAAAAGCCGACTTTTCAAATGAATTATGAATCCGAAACAAGTTCGAAATTAATTCATTTCTCGTTGCACATTAGAAACTGAGTTGCCCACGAGTTCCGATAAGATTCAACTAAAAATTAGCATGAGGAATTGCAAATCGTTTTTGTCTAATCAAGCAGTTGAAAAAGTACAATTTTTCGAAGGTCACCGGCGATTCCGAATCACCTGTGGGTCATCAGAATAGTGCTGACTGTGATATTTACAGACGGCGAATGAATGAAAAGGTTTCCAATTAATTTTTCGGTGCTCTCGTGACCTGGAAAATGGTTCACACAAAAAGTCGAAATACAGTAAGTCCTCACTGCCGAATGGATTTACGTTCACTTGGAAAATTTCACTATGCGCTTCTTTGTGTGCGCTTGTAGATGTCTCGTCAAATTTGAATAAATCGAAAATTTTCACTGACATCTTCGAGAGCTAAAAGTGGCGGAAGATTGACGTTCGGTAATTGATCATACTAGATCCTTGATATATTTGTTCACATTAGATCAGAATTCACAAGTTATTTTTTGTCGTTGGTAAAACAGCACAACAGTTGCTTGTTCATATCGATTGTTTCCTCCCAGTTCTACAATCCGACCCCGGGGAAAACAAGTAAGCAATAAATGTTTGTTCTGATCCCTAAGAAACAGTTGTTAAATTAATGGATACAGATGATTTGCCCGCAAAATGGAATATCCCAACTTGGAAAAGATGATAACTAGAAATTTTATAATCAAACCATGTGAAAATTTTGCATCCGTAAAATTTGCTTGCCAACTTCATGCAAGTAGTTTGTCTTCTCAAGCATCAGGTGTTCGTCTTGTTTGTTTGTTTCTAGTAGTAATTAGTCAACATGTGTGACTTGACCAAGTATGCGTTGACTACTGTATTCCACGTAATAGTAAAAAATATATGTGAGCCTGTATCAAGATTTTCTACGAAGGTAAATGACCCTTCCTAATCAGCTTTTATGGTATTGATTCCAAACCTATCCAAATAAATAACTTTTTTGAATAGTAATCAAACTTTGTGTTTGCGCACTGGTTGGTGATAATGTTATTGATTCTTTTAGGAAAGATAGATGGAACCGAATTTGCATATTTTCCTAACCGTACAGATGCATTAAGCCAATCAGATAAGATAGCTCATACAACCACTCAGATAAGAGCTAGTGCAAAACAGTGGTTATTTGGGGCACCAGAATCCAGTGTTTGTGCTTATTCGCCCCAGCCAAAAAACGTTTGAAGACTAGGCCCTGTCACGTCGGATTGTCTGCTATTGGTTCTCACTTTTCACTGCGCCCGTATGTTTTTGGATTTTTTTCTGTGTATTACATCGAGGTTCAGACGGAAGGCCACTGCGATAGTATTCATTTCATCGGCAGAGCTGGATAATGCTCAGGATTTCGTGCATTCCATGAGGCCTTATGGGACATTCAAAAATCCCAAGGTTTGACTAAAGTAGTTTGGAATTTTTTCATCGGTGAATACAGTTTTGCAAATCTAGCAGTGTGTTGCGATCCGAATTAGCGGGCCGCGTTCATACAATAGCGTGTCCCTCCGCCTGATAGGCAATTGCCGGAGTCAATCACACTTCACACTTTACTCTTAAACATTTTTTCTCCCCTTATCCGTTGTAGCTCGTGCTCTTATGTTGTCATTATTGAAGGAGTGGCTTACTAACCCCCCCTCTCCTGGACAGGGTGAGGAGTCGCTGCATGAACTTACCTAATTTCAGGTCAAACATTCTCTTCCTTCAATATGAATGTTTGTACAATCTTCCAAGTTACACTGGCACAGATTTACTGCCCGGATAGTGCTTTCAGATGGTGTTTCCCATTCCGCCAAGGGTGGTAAATTTCAGATAATATTTCCTCCCTGGAACTAAAACATCTCAATTCGGTTCCACTTTCCCATGGGCTAACTAATTATGTGCTACGGTAGGGGCATAATCGAACTAGGAAACGCTTCATCTAATCACCTGTTTGGTCACATGTTTACATATGGAGTTTAACGAGTCCATCGTTTTCGAATTGCGTTTCCCATCCCGTCATCTTACTGATCTTTTGTGGGGCATCGATCTTTGGGCCAAAAACGTCTATTTTCGGATAGCGTTTTCTCCAAGATCTTTTACGATTGATATCAGTCTTGATTGCGCTTGTTTTAGCTCACACGGGATCTGTCTGTTACCTGTCGTACTGCACTCTTCGAGAATCTTCGGCTTCGAATAGCTCCAGTCAATTGGCATTGTTCTGCGATGGTTTGTTTGCACATGCATTGTCGTTTCGGTGCTATTTCGACATCATATGTACAATATGGTTTTCGGATCTGGTCGCTGGCTCGAGTCTTCTCAGTTCCATCTTCTGGGGGGGGACATTTTCAACAGCAGCTTCAGATTGCGAAAGTAGACATGTCCGGGGTCGCATTCTGGACTTCTCCCAAACTTTCTTCAGGCACGTTACGAATCGCAAGGGCTGCGTACGTGCAGACATTGAGACAATTAAGATGTGTTGTTATTTTCATTAACTTAAATTCTTTTCCAACCAGATCACATACTTGCAACGTATATGAAAAGACCCCTAACGCCGGTGACAAACACCGTAATTTTGTTGCAGTGAATTCTTGTTAGCGAGCAGACAGATTTCGAGTTCCAAAAGACCTCAAGTCACGCGTAATGAGAAAAGAACGCCGGTGGCTGAATTTCTGCATGCCTTTCTCTGCCCCCGTTCCCGAAACTGAGTCACCCTTAACTTATATATATATATATATATATATATCACACTTGGAGTTATTCAACCATAATTTGTAGAAATCCTAAATTTAGCGCAGCTTGATAGCTGAATACGTGTCGTGATGTCGCAACGGAAGCAAAATTATTTGAAAGTAGTTTTAAACAATATTCTGTTTTCATGCATCGTGCCTAGCAGGAGAACCGAAGTCTGTCACATTCAGCTCACGAAAATTCGACTAAATTTATCAGGTGAATCCGATTTCCAGATGATTAAAAGAACGGAACATTGAAACAGGTACAGTCGGCAGAACACAAAACCCATTGGGTGCAAGCTGAGCTTGCTAATCCGAAGTCTTGTGGAATAAGCTGAACAGGAGATAATAGAAAATTGACATATTTATGGCACGCAACAAGCAGAATTTCATCCACACACAGCAAACGAAAAAAACTAAATACAGTACAACCAACAAAATATCCTCCCTTGAGGTCATTAGTACCTTCAGGCTTAGTTAATGATGCTGCTAAATTAACGCGAATCAATGGTTGGATGTAGATTGATGAAAAATGTCCGTTATATCGATTGTAAACGTTCCCAATCGCTAGTCTGCTCCAAGAAAGTTAAAATACGAAAAGGGTGAATGTCTTTTTGAGTTTCTTAAAACAAGTTTGACATCAGGTCACAAGTAGAGCGGCGTGTGTAGGTTTTCTTCCGGTGACTTAATCTCAAGAGACCGGACCTTTTAAAAGAGCTGATGCATATGGCCTGCGCTGTTTCCCATTCATGTTCCCGTTTCTTGGCAGAAAATTTAGAGTCTGTTAACGAAATTTGCACTCTTCAGTTAAACCCTGGTGTATTTATCGTCAGGAACCTAAACTGACCATGATAAATGTGATTAATGTAGTTGAGATTTCCACTAGCGAGTTTCATCTGGTCTTTTCCACCTGTACCACGCATGTGACCTCAGGCTGTATGTTTAGATTACATTTTTTATCGTCCGTCTTCCGAAAATCGTAAGTGCTGAAAGCCTCTTGACTGTCTGAACAAAACAGGCAACAAACGAATTATGCAGGTGGATCCAAATAACTGAAATTGTCCATAAATGAAATCATCCATTTTTTGTCCATGGACATGTCGTCATGGAAAAGTAAAAAGGTGAAAACCGAAGCTGCACTGGGCAAGGAAAATTTCACCAAAGTTCCTCGGGTTGCATAAATTTCTAGTTTCATTGGTGCACTAAGATGTAACACACGCAAGCACACGCAGACACATGCACGCAAAAAACATAAGCGTAGAAGTCGACAGAGATATTATCGTGGTGGGGAAACGGGGTTCTGGATCAGGAATAGAGCCAGCTAAAAGCTCGTGCTATCCCTCCTATCTAAGCTTGGGGAATTCCGCGGGCCAGATCGATCATATTCTTGTATAGGGGGTAAGAACGTGAAGCGTCGTGGTCGCTATTGGGGATCACCTCATCGTGCAGTGAATAATGGACTCAAACATCTGACCAAGTGCGGTGCCTAAGTCCCATGTGCAATTAAGTTCAACAAAGCTTTGCTCAGATCATATTTACAAAGACGTGCGAATATCTGTTCACATATGCACCGTGCGCAGCGCACTGTCAGACTCATGCTAGAATAGGAACAGTCGGTGTTAACTACTATCCACCAACGTGTAAAGTGAACAGCAGTAGAGGTCATCAATAGAGTGCCATTAATCTGAGAATGGTTGAGTACATCATTTCATTGAAAAAGATGAGGATCACTGCACTCAGAATAAGCTATCAGTTAGTCCTCATTGGATCCGCCGACTGCCTTTATGAGTGTAGGAAATATGGGAATAAAATGTAACAAGAAATTGCATGATAACCGCAACACAACTGCTTTCATTGCTCCATTCCTATACGTCGATCATCTAGCTTCACAAAAGGACTATCAATCTGTACAGTCACACTAACAACTGCCACCGACCTGAAGGAGAACAGTATTTCTTGTCACAATGATGATTTTGCTGCTTTTCTCAAGTATTGCTGGGAGAAATTCACAGAATATTTAATTTGATTTGATCATCTGGATGTATAATTGTTGACAAAAAACGATTTCTTATTAGAAATTCTTGCTTACACCATTTGTAACTGTAATGTTAGGTGTACCTCATACGCTCTCATCTAATCAAGTAAGGGGTGGTCGAACAGGAGAGTTCCGTATGCCCATACTTAACAAGGAGCAGTAATCGCGAAAGTGGTCGTGTGCCACCGAGGAAATTTGCTCATCCATCCATATGCGCAGCACACTACAAGCAATAAAGATTCATACATTCGGAACTCGTGTCTTTGTAAGCAGTTCTGCAAAGAGAAATTCGAACCAACCATTGGCATTTAACCCTTACATACTATCCACTGATCACTAACTGCCTTCTCTGGAACAAATCCCGTCTTTTTGTTTTATCGCATCAATTTGACTTTATCGTTGACACAACCTGGTTTCTCGCCATTGCCACCAGTGTGGGTTTGCCATTGGTTGACTTTGTTTCATGCCATTTTTCGTTCACGTGATTTGGTGTCACAAATCCTAGTAACAGGGTCCGAAAGGAACACTGTTGAAGTTTGATTACTGTACATTATTAATTGTTCTCCAAATAGTACCGTAGCAGTTTGGATCCTCCTTTGTTTTGCGTTGTGTCAGTCGCTCCAACGTTCGTTCGAGGGGCTTACATCCTTTCTGAAAGTTATTCTTGCCTGACTGAAGAAAACCTGCAGATGAATAATCGTTTGATTCTGAATGATTCTCGTCACCCGTTCAAGCTACTAAACGCTCAGATGAGATTCTAGTGATGATATTAGACCGCTCTTAAAATGGTGCATTTTACCGAAAACTGCTTTGAGAACACTTGCTCTTTTTAACCACAAGCGGCTTTTAATTGTTACTCCAAACAAAAAGCCCATTGTTCTGAAAAGTACGCATTTTCTTTGAGCACTTAAATTGATCCCAAGCCTGCAACCTTCAGTCAGAACTCGACTGTTTGCGAATCGCCACAAAATAACACAGTATTCTGCTAACACGGCTGTCAAATTTCACCGGCGAAAACTTGTCCATAACGAACTGAAACAAACTTTAATAGTACAGTGAAAACATTGCCAGATAAATGCAAGCGCGCAAATTCACCTGATGCGATATGTCTATAGTGATGAGCGTTAACTGGCCAAAATTACAGTTTTCCGTAACAATGGTTCATGATTTTAAAATAATACTAAAACCGTTAGTGATACCTATTAAGTTTGAAAGAATTGCATTAATTTTCTTCGTGTAAAATATTCCAAAAGCAAATATTTTGATCACTTATCAACCCCCAGACTTCGATCCCGTCGGCTGAGATAAACCCATCAAGATGGCTTTGTGCACAGGTGCACGAAATACGCGTTGTTGCGACAATCGGAACAGTGATGACTGTTATTCACCTGGCTGTCAGTATTGAGTCGCAAAAGGTAGAATAGGAAAGGGTTTTTCATCTCTCGCAACATGTTCTACTTCATGCGTTCACCCGAAAAGCGTAGAATCGGAAAAGAGAAGTTGGGATCGTGCAATGAGACACTTGCCACTGAACCAGGTAGAATGCCTCAAGTCAGTTTTCCCTGGTTCATAAGTTCGGAATATGGGAAATCAGAGGCACACATCCCGACTTTACTCTAGTTTAAAATTCAGAGATATTCAGAGTTAGACACCAAAAATGTATATACACCATTCCTTTACAGATGTGCACAACAACCAACGAGATGTCAGTGAAGCACATTCGTGACTCGCCCAAAGAAGACAGATCAAGAGTGTCAGAAAAATGCTTATTTTAAACAGGTGTCTCCAAGTTACGTTTACAGCCAGAAGCAGAATATGCTAGTGAAGTTGAACTCTGCGGAACACAGCTTATTGATCTCCTCATTTCAGGTAGTTTGACGAAACATTTGTGCAACCTGTAGCACACCCAGATAAATTATGGCGTACTGTTACGAAAGTTGTGTTGACATTATATCATCCACAACGTTTTTTTTTCACCAAAATTGTGCCGGGAAAATATTTTTCATTTGTCTGAGCTGCTGTTTACCGGATCAGGGTATGTTCTATATTGAAATTGATTGGGATTATTGGATTGCATCTTACCAGTCAGGTGAGAATTGAAATGCGGTCAGCAGCCACGGGTCCTGTTAGCTGAACTCAGAATTCTGTCAGCCCGGAACTGCATTACACGGAATTGGGGTTGGATTTTTACCGGTTTGACAGTGCATGTGGGCAAAATGTAAATTGCACAAATGGTTATATGATATAAGGAAGTAAGTTACTTAGTTCGTGTCGATAACCAGAACATAAGTCATAGATTTTCAAGGCAGGTTTGCCAAATTAATAAGCCTTAACAACAAACGGTGGAGTGTTCAAATAATCCAAAAGCAGCCACATTACGCATGACTATCGTTCACAACTTGGCAACAGGACGAACTCGGCTATTTGACCGGTTGCTGAAACGAAACTGCAGCATGTGACCAAATTAGCAATATTCGAATGAATTATAGCGGTCGTCAGTCGAAAAAGAATGAAATTACTTGCATCGGCGCACTTCGATAGCTAGCTGTATTCGTAACCGAGTGAGACCAAAGGTAAATAACATTTGAATTTGACAAACAAAAAATGCCAAACAATTCCAAAGCTTTTTCAGGCAAAATACTATCCAAAACAACGTCAGTTCCATGAAAAATATCAAACTATATTCATTTGGTTCGGAAATAAAAACCTGCCACATATCACGTCTGCAAACCGAAACTGTAAAGTACTTGTTACCTAATTGCAGCGTCGAGTGATGAACGAATAGTGACCAGCTGATTGCTTGATTTTCACCGATCCATCACTGATCACCGATAACCATGAGCTTGCGGAACCAGTGGACCCCAAAAACAGAGACTTGGTTATGCTGTAAGCTGGTACACAAGGTTTGAATTAGCAATCATTTACACCCAATGCTATTCAGCTGCGATTGAAAACAGTGAATCTTTCAAAGCCCAGAAACAGTCCAACCAAACGAAAGGTTCTTTAACAGGGTCGTTGGAAGGACAATAAAATTATTCGAATGTTCATGCAGAGTCTTATTTATGTTCTTCGTTTGTTTCTCAAGGACTATTTGAAGTCATTCGAGGACGAAATCAAATGACTACCACCTGGAAAGACAACATATCCACTTTCCTTGTACACTGGCATTCTCGCAATGTAGAAAATAAGTTCACAACAGACTAAATTGAATAAGCAGATTGTGTTTCAGGACTCAGCGACCTTAAATGTTGAACGATTGAATCCCTCTTATTCAAAAGGTTTCTCAGACGTCTCACAGAATATGGTGGAAAATGCTGCACTCTGGACAAGTTGATTTAATTCAGAGCCGCAGTAATTACGGCAGGGTGCTTGCAAGAATCAACTGGAATTTATATCTGCGTTGATCTGTGTACATAAATAACAGTTCCAGTCAATAAATTAAGAATGGGTTAATCACAATGAACAGGCCAATGAATCCAAAATCACAGTGCTGCCCCCGAGGTTCAGGCCATCTTGTCAGATATGGTTTGTGATGATATCTAGCTCAGCTGGTCTGGTAGATTTTACTACAAGGCTGATGGGGAAGCAAAACTTACTAGAAGGAGGTGTCCTCTTCAGGCAAAGTGTTAATATTGAACTTCAGTTCATTCCTTCCGTTTATTTTTTCGTGGCACCGTTTTATCAACAACGTGTGTATTTTTCTCGTTGCATGTCTGAGGAGATTGGTGGAAAAGCCCTAATCTGGTAATTCGGCGCGCAAATCGCTTTTCTCGGTACACTTTCCTATACTTAACTAATGTAAAATAAAACAACTTGATGGCGTCCGAAAAAGAGCTTGAACACTTTATTTTCTTGTTAAACAGTTACTAATCAGTTAATACAGTCAGTGTGCTCTTTTCTCTTTTTTCGCCTAATTTTTTGTTCTAGATTCCACTGCTTTTGATTTCACCATTTTTAAAGCGGCTGTGCAAATTTTCTTCATTACCTTTTACATTTCTTCTCATCAATTGATCGAATACATTGCAAGTCCCCAAAAATGTTATTTACTCTGGCAAGTTTATATATCAATCTACTCCACGTGTCCGTTTTCCGATTGACCAGTTTCCGCGAATAAACCATTAATTCTGACTTTCTATTTCTCATGAAAAGAGCTCGTGATTTTAAATTTGCCTAGTCATCTATGTGAAAATGATAAATCCTGATTGGATTTTCTCAGGATAATGCGCAACACAGTTTGTATCATCAGATTCCTACAGAGTTCGATAACTACGCGAAGTTTATTCATGGCGAAATTCAGCATGGACCATCGTTGTTGTATAGCCCTTTCGTCTCCTGTTTTTTCACGAAATTGTGAAAGATAGGGTTTGCTCTCCCACGCCATTAGAATTACCGTCAATCAGCAGTTGGACGGAAAGTTTTGAAACAAATAACTTGATAACATGATTTTCCGGGCAATGGATCCTGTCCACAAAATTTTCTGTTCATTATGATTAAACCAGCTACACTACCCAACATGGCGGTGACAGGCTGATGACATATTCGTACTGTAGAAAAGTGACATTATATTTTTTGTGCCCACGCAAATCAGTCAGTAGGCGGCGTCTAACACCATATGTGAGATTACTGTATTTTCGTACATTTTATACATTTTACAATTGCATTTCAGGTGGTGGGCAAAATTTTGCAGCTAACACAATAAGCATGATCTCTTTTCAGGATTACACCTCTCTTCTCGATGTTAGTAGAATTCAATTCTGCTTTTTTTTAGCGCGATCAGAAGGTCACTTATTACTCGGATAGCTTCTCTTACAGTCGGAAGAGTTATGCTTCCCATTCGACACGCCTTAACTCGGGCTAGAATCCGGGCGCTGACAGTAAAAGCTGAAGCATCAAAATCAGATGGAGGTTCTAAATAAATAATTCACTCAACTACCCATGCTCAGCAAGGCTTCTCTGGAAAAGTTTTGTTTTGTTTTTTATGGCAAAACTGATCAGAGACATTGACGCAAAAGAGCGCAGCACGATCTCGTGGGGGGGTTCTCATTAGGTCGCTAACTGCCGATCTAAATACGTATTACGAACCGTATACCCATTTTTGTTGCAGAATGCTCAAACTCTGTTCACGGTCCGTGTACAGTGCCACGATGGTTTCCGGTCGTGAGCCAGGCCTCAATATTGAACAAAGAACCACCTCAGAGGTGTAAAATAAATTTCAAAAAAGATGAAAACTCTTTTCAAAATCAATAACATATTTCGACAGTTTCATAAAATGCGGTCCCTATTTTGAAAAAAATTGAGCGCCTACGGAATCAACCAACAGTTTAAGAACCCTCTGCCATGTCGGAGTTCAAATCCAACCAAGGACAGAACCCATATTCATATCGTCCGGGCTCTACTACTTGAGCATCGAGAGTGGGACGAAAAAGACCGCTTTCTGTTTAGGGAACAACGCCTGCCCGTCCAAACTAGGCAACTATTCGGTGTTGCCTACACTGAACATTTCATAATCTGACTGCCACAGTGGAACTTCTTTGTGACTAACCGATATCTAATAGTTCGAATCCGCGGAACTGATCGACTTCTCAGTGGTTAAATCTCCCAAACCAAACTTCACAAAGTTAAGTCTCGTTAAAATTTACCGTAAACAGGTGGTTGTGTTTTGCTCACCCTTTTGGACTGTGTCCAAGGTGACCGTAGCCACCCCGGTCCTCGTGCAACTTAGTTCTCCGACACTTTCGATGTGGTTTTATCGACTGATTGTATCGATTACGTGTTAATCACTTAATGCATGTAAAATGTATTGGTCGCGTTTGCCAATGTCCTGCTGGTTACCAAAGTGATAATATCCGGGAGAGAACATGATGAATTGCATTGCCAAACTCAGTCAGCAAAGTGCCAGTTTGGTCCACTGGTCCCAAAAGCGCATCGATTAAGAGAATAGAAGTGATTAGGAATGTTTCACACATAAACACAGAAGAAGATTTACTTGTACCAATCACCAGTCCGTTCCCAGTCTGTTTTTACAAAAGATGAGTCCTTTAAATGACGACGTCAACCAGTAGTGAAATGAGTAAAATGGGGAAAAAATCAAAGAGAAGCTCGACAATCTATCAACCTGACAACCACTGACATTTAACTAGGGTCAATTGTGGCGATGACGTTTGTCCGCTGATTTCCATTCTTATGCAGTGATATATCTGGCAAGGTCGTGAATGCCCTTGAAGAAAATTGATTTTCATACACCTGAGTAAAATCATCTTGGTTTTTTTTCGGGAGAAGTGGGACCGGATTTTCAGATCAAATGAGAAACAGGTAAGACAAGGAAGAGCTCGCCCAGCTAATTAATAAATGGAAAACCGAGTATAGGTTTTATTTAGTACCAGGAAGTTCAGTTGGACTAATGTTACCTTTTTATTAGTCGTGGTGCAAAACCAAGGCTATCAAAATGTACACCACATTCATTATTGTTTACTTCACAGGAAGTACTAATGTTGCTTTATTTGGAGCGTATTTTTGCACGCAACTGTCGATTAGGAGTAAGGATAAATGCACGGGAGAGTGCATATGTGAAGTTCAAAACCAATAATTAACCAATGTGGCAGGATGCTACCAGCTTCGAATAAAACAAACGCAAATCTTGTGACCAGCTTCAATTAGTTAATGCATTGGAAATGCGTACATCAGATGCAGGGTATATATGTTTCCCGAATCATTTCAGTAATTAACCCATATGTGTGCAAATACTAAAGTCCTGTTGGAAGAGAACTATTGATCATTATCCACAATCTATTTCCAGCAAAGACGGCTTGGATTTGCGTGCTCACTAATAAATTATGTTTCCCGTTACAATCACAGATGGACATTCCGATATTCATTCCACAAAGGATTGAAAGTAAATTTGGAAACCAAACATAAAGCATATAGGAAGAAAGTCACAATATCTTCCACGACATAAAAGCATATTTTTGCATCTAAAGCCGATAAAAATAAACAGAACAAACTCAAACCGAAAGGTGAAGAAGTGATTGAATAAGAAATTACAAACGAACAGCAGCCAAATCAAAAAGAAACGAAAACGGACAGGCATTGTAAAAAAATTGTTGCGAGAAAATCCATTCGGTAACCCATAAAAAAGAAATACCATACAAATAAAAGTATAAATTAATAACAAAAAAATCCCTGACGGAAAGGGAATTACAAAAGAGCACAAAAAATTTCGTGGTAATCCCCTCATGTTCCATATTTATCCAATATGACGGTCAAACTGCCAATTGTTTCCAAATGTTGTGAATGAACAACCACAACAAACATACTCCACAATCGCCCTGAACGTAACTCCAATACGGTCATGCCGCACTTGAAGCTGAGATAAGTTCATCGTAAGGTTATTTCTGCATGCTTGTCTATGATGATACTTTAGATTTCTTACAGGGTATTCACGGTCCCGGATTGTAAAGGGTCAACACACGAACCAGCACAAAAAGCAATATTAATTCAAAGCCATATGATGGGTGGAAATTCAATAACATTTCATTCAGAACGGCTGTCCAATTATGAACCGAATCCTTCTTCCGACACAGTTGCCACAGTGATCTATCCATGTGACCCATAGACACATTTCACCGACCCATATACCTCCATCTCCGGGTACTAAAATCGAATCTTTCTTCCGGTAAGTGATGTGCCTTGCAATAATAAAAGGAAAATATCGATATATTGTTGAGACAGCAGTTATTAGATTTCATGAAAACGTTTGTCCGCAAAACAGTCGGATCAGTTAACGAAACAATTAAATTCATAACTGATGCGATTCACGGAGCTAGAAAACAATGAGACGAGCTGAATGTATCTTATCAACACATGACTATCCATTCACACGTTAATGGATTAGTTAACGCGAGACTGGAAAACGTTTCACTCCGTCCGTCTGAAGCTCCCGACAGCCCGGACACATGGAATACTGTCGGTGTTAGATCGAAGTGCATGCATACGAAACAGTTTGAACTGCGAAGAAGTTGAACACTTGCATGTGGCATGCCACATCCGATTAGCGGAAAACGAATACGTGAATATTTCGGAGAGTTTGTCAAACTATTTTCGATCCCTCATCTATTCGCATCGAAATAAAGTGAAGTAAAATGACAACCGGAAATATATTCTTCATATTATCCACAATATAAAAGCATTACGGCACCCGTCAACCTGTACGTTGCACTCCATAAACAGTAACAGAAGTGTGTAGATATCGTCTCGACGACAAAATAAGAAACAGGAGACCGTATTTATTTAATTGCTCATTCACTCGCATTTTGGTCACCTATTTTAGCCGGCAGATTGATCAAAACGGACAGGCACACGAGAAAAATGATCTCTCGCAATGCACTGTTGCTGACATAACGATGGAAACATGCAGCGAGAAAACTGT
This sequence comes from Fasciolopsis buskii, assembly GCA_008360955.1. Lineage (NCBI taxonomy): Eukaryota > Metazoa > Platyhelminthes > Trematoda > Plagiorchiida > Fasciolidae > Fasciolopsis > Fasciolopsis buskii. The sequence goes on along the minus strand of LUCM01001936.1, from coordinate 281,067 downwards.
ACAAAAGATCAATGGCCATTGATGAGAGCACAAATTTCAATACTGATGAGCACAAATCATTTGCCTGATGATGTGCAGCCTACTCGAGCAAGTTTTCGGGAAGACAAAACATTTTGTGTACACATCAGGACACAAAGGTGATGTGTTGTGATTTGCAGAAAACGGGTTTGTTTGATTGTTTGTTTGTTTGTTTGTTTGTTTTGACTGCAATAGGAAATCCGGACAGTTTGTCATTACACGGAGCTCACAGCACTGGAACACGATCTTATTCATTACAAACAGCTGTATCAGTGAACTGACAAAAAATGTTGTTTTGCACAAGTATAATGGTGTGCAGTTTGTTCGGAACTCTGGAAGATTTTGTGGATAAATTTCTGGCTGATTTTCAATTTAGTGAATTCCATCGACCGCGTGATTGACCGGATTTGTTCACTCGATTGAACAGACACGCGCGTTTTATTTCATTGATGAAAATGATGTGATTAGTTTTAAACAGTTGTGCACGACAACGAGGACCACGATTGTGGCCAGATGCTAGAGGTATACAAGTGAATGAAAAATCCAAAATGTGATTCAATTTTTGTAGACATCTGAAGCGGATAGTGTTCTGTTCAAATGGCAGGATATTGGTTTGGCTTAAAGAGATCTAACTCAAAGCACTGACGCTGCTCTGGTCAAGAAAAACTATTTCTTCCACATCTTAAACCATTTTCAGCACTACTGCTAGGACTTAAGTCCGAAGTGGAAATTTATGAGCAGACCGTCATAGCCGTTGTGTTTGCCGAGAGACGTCCCCAAATTATTGAAGTTCGGCCTTGCCTACTTGAAGAGAAATTTCGACAGATCACATGAATTCATAAGTTGGTTTATTTTTACGCAAATTCTTAATTACGCAAAACATCTTCCTACTAAATTCTCATTGATGTCCAGAGAAACACAAACAATGGACAATTAGTTTATTGTGAAATTGAAGCGAATTATAGACGTTAATCGGTTCGCTTGTGTGCACAAAATTATCTAGATATGAATCACCTCTAAAATATTAATGTTATAAAGATGGTTTGGCCGTTGGCGGTCATATCAGATGGAATTTTACTGCCTCTAAATTTGAATAGTCCAACTTCAGATTCTCTATTCACTTTGCTGACAAACCACAATTCATGGCCTTCTGACTGGTTGGCGCGTGCGGCCTATAACGATCCGATTTCGGTCCATGCCAATTTGTGTCCCCCGGGTCCCAGTTATGGAGACCAAATTACTGTTGATCATAAAGTTCGTTCGATATACTTCTTCCACGACGGACGCATCAGCGTGTGTAGTAAAAATGATCCTATACTCAGTAGTCAGTGTTTGACTAATTCGCTAAAGTACGTGTTTCTCTTTGTCGTAATCTTAGAAAGGATGAGTAAAAACAATTAACCAGAGGTCGGAAGTAGCCAGTTAATTACATGAGATTGTAACGAACTCATAAGGTTGCGACAGTTTATTTGAAATCCATCAGTTTGGGTCGAGTGGCAAAAGTTTTTCACCGATCAGTACAGCTAGGTTCATTGTGTGATTTATTTTGAACTCGACGACCGTAATAGCCTAACTTGTAGCCACAATAGGTCACCCCAGTATGGGAAGAACATTTTTGACGGTGAAACTTGCTGTGGTACAGACACAAAATTTCAATAGGCTAAACGAGACAGCCATCAGCGGGAAGTAGTAAAATGTCATCTACCACCGGTCTGATGCGATGAAAAAGTACATCACTTGCAGAAAGACAAGTTGAAACCAATTTAAGGCTACCTAATGGAAACATGATTGGCGAAATAGTGTGCCCTCTGACGATAATCAATTCCAAAGTTCACAATTTTGGTCTCTTGAGCTCTATAGATAAAAAAGAATCCTCCTCATTCGTTACACTTGGAGTATTTTCAGTTTATAGCGATTGTATCTCCTTCGTGAAAACAATGCAGTATCGGGTTTTTGGATTGCGCATACTGCAGCGACTTGACGGGATCACAATCCGTGTTCTGACCTTTATTTCCGATTTTTCAAATTGACGAGAACCTTTAAATGAAATCCGCATTAGAAAACATGTTTCTTGTCCACTCAAAGGAATCATCTAGTAAATACGATCTGAAAAATTTAAAATTAATAGTTTTCAGATTCAGAAAAATACCCAAGGAAATCCACTTGGCCATGAACAAACGTTTTCACGCAGACTAAGAGTCAAAGAACAGAAGCACTCGATTTAATACATAGATGCGCCACAGTTTTTTTGCTTCGAGCGAAAACATGACTTTTTCGTGTTTTTATTGAAGTGAAATGTGTGACATGAAGTTTGCAGGCAATTCCCCTCTAAATATGCACTAAGTTTCATCAGACTACTTTCGCAGATTATTGCAGAGCAACAGTATCATTTCGATTGTTTTACTTCCACAGGTGAGAACATTTTCCGAGCCATTTGCTTCCTAATACCATCAGTGGCTTCGTTCGCTATCGATTGCAAGCTTAATAACTTTTTCGCTGAGTTTCCACTTGGTTTTGTACAAATAAACTGTGTTACGCCGTTTGCAGAAGCTTAAACCAGCTATCAGCAAAATCCCTCGAAAACTGTTTAATTTTACCATCTGCGCTGTGAGATACTTCTAGCCCGTTTTTACACTCTCTAGTTGTGAGTTCATCTTGGTTCTGCTCACAAAGGAGAGATACTTCACCTAGAGAGCAAAATATGGCGACAGTTTAGATGCGCAACAAACCAAAATCTAAAAGGAATTCAGTAAAACAACAGCAATTCATTGTTTTTTTTCGTTTCTCGTTTAACATGCTACGAATCGATGGAAACAAGAGTCGAAAAATCATGTTGAATTGCCCGTAACATAAAAGCAAAACTGCAATCTATAAGAAAACGTCTGCTTTCGAAAGCATTCTTGCGACTCGACCACAACTGATGGATTTCAAATAAACTGTCGCAACCTTATGAGTTCGTTACAATCTCATGTAATTAACTGGCTACTTCCGACCTCTGGTTAATTGTTTTTACTCATCCTTTCTAAGATTACGACAAAGAGAAACACGTACTTTAGCGAATTAGTCAAACACTGACTACTGAGTATAGGATCATTTTTACTACACACGCTGATGCGTCCGTCGTGGAAGAAGTATATCGAACGAACTTTATGATCAACAGTAATTTGGTCTCCATAACTGGGACCCGGGGGACACAAATTGGCATGGACCGAAATCGGATCGTTATAGGCCGCACGCGCCAACCAGTCAGAAGGCCATGAATTGTGGTTTGTCAGCAAAGTGAATAGAGAATCTGAAGTTGGACTATTCAAATTTAGAGGCAGTAAAATTCCATCTGATATGACCGCCAACGGCCAAACCATCTTTATAACATTAATATTTTAGAGGTGATTCATATCTAGATAATTTTGTGCACACAAGCGAACCGATTAACGTCTATAA
>LUCM01001936.1:215097-275848 GCA_008360955.1 Fasciolopsis buskii | reverse complement strand
GATTCGATTTTAGTACCCGGAGATGGAGGTATATGGGTCGGTGAAATGTGTCTATGGGTCACATGGATAGATCACTGTGGCAACTGTGTCGGAAGAAGGATTCGGTTCATAATTGGACAGCCGTTCTGAATGAAATGTTATTGAATTTCCACCCATCATATGGCTTTGAATTAATATTGCTTTTTGTGCTGGTTCGTGTGTTGACCCTTTACAATCCGGGACCGTGAATACCCTGTAAGAAATCTAAAGTATCATCATAGACAAGCATGCAGAAATAACCTTACGATGAACTTATCTCAGCTTCAAGTGCGGCATGACCGTATTGGAGTTACGTTCAGGGCGATTGTGGAGTATGTTTGTTGTGGTTGTTCATTCACAACATTTGGAAACAATTGGCAGTTTGACCGTCATATTGGATAAATATGGAACATGAGGGGATTACCACGAAATTTTTTGTAATCCTTTTATGTTTTTCTCAATTCGCTATATGTTTTTAATCAATTTAGTCATTCGATTTCTGAATTTTTGGCCTCTTGCAGTTTTTCTGCCTGTGTCCTCCATTCAATCCCCTCTCGTTTTTTATTCAATGCTATGCGTTTCATTTTGTAATCCATGAATCAACCTTGCTTGACCGTGGATTAAATCTATCGTATTTCGCGTTTTTCTTTTTTTTAACGATATCTTAATTTCTATCATTTGACTATGCTCACGTGACTCTCCGAACGAAATTTTCTCAACTGGTTTTTTCTTCTTCATATTGGTTTTCTTTTCTTGATTTTTAATTTTCGTATTCATTCCTCTTCTGTCGCTATCTTATAAAATCATTTTTACATAATATAAAATGTGTTCAGTTTCTCTGAACATCAAAATGCTTACTAGGTATACTCCGTTTCAATGTCCCACGATTACACTGCAAATGACTTGGTGTAAGGTGCACAAATGTGTTTGCAATTATTCATAAATTTTCGAACCAAAAAATATGCATACCAAATGCGAATGACAATTACAGCTTGCATTCACTATCGTTCCCATCCATCTGTGGATCTGTACATGTGTCGTTTTACTGTCTGCTTTGCATTCGGTTGTGTGATATATCGATTCAGCCATAGCACATTTTGTTTTTCATCGACCAGTTACAATTATCCGGTTAGAATTGGAACAAGTCATGTGTAATAAGCTGTGCTAAATCTAGAAACTGGTTAACACAACAAATATTCATTCTCGCTTTTTCTTGCTTTAAATAAGAATGAATTGAAGCCTGTCGAACTGCCATCATTTTCCATGGACGGATAGATGATAATAGTTATGTCGATCACCAGGACTGTCATTTTACACCTGTCGAACGCTAGACAGACGTTTTGCGTGAGCGGAGCTTTTCAAAATTCGTGTGATACCCGAATTCGGTTGTTTACACTAGTGCGATGTTGTAAGCTACTCATCGGAACAGTTGGTCGCCTCTCGTGCCCGCGCCCTTTTCTGTCCGCTAAGCATAAACCTGTTGGTCTAATCCATATCTGTCCTGTCCCACTCAATCCCGACTAGGTTATGGTTTATCATATAGTTACCTGATCTTATTCTTTACACTCTGTTCATAGCCTACCACAAATAGGTATGAACTTCATTTCATCTTACAGTTTAAACGGACAAAAGTAATTGTGATTCACTTGTGTAATTGTGGTTCCCTGTATTTGCACCTATCTATTGATCGGCTTTCAGCAAAACAGCACTGCAGGATCATCAGTTACTCATGCTATTCAGCCTAATGCCTCCCGAGGCAAACTGGCAATGGCGACGCATAAACGGGAAAGCTGACGAAACTACAGACACGTGGCCAACAAACCTCACTACCTAAATCCTAGTGTGGTGCGACAACTTAGTGGTATGCGATACAAAGGCGTGGGCGTGGTCGGTGCGTGGGCTGAAATCCCACCCCCGCCTGAAAATAGTAGCATCGATGCAAAATCAGCTAGAATGATTACTAAAAAACTGACAGATGAAACAAGACTGCCGACCATGTTGCTTTTTTGCTAATACCAAACATGCAGAGTTAGAATAACGTGACAAAAAAACCGAAAGGTTGAAGGTTTTCTTTTTTCAAAATAGCTGGAATAACGAGGTGAAGTACATAGATTTGTGAGCGCGCCTATCCCGGCAGACAGTCAGACAGTGAAAACCTTAAGGCAATGGAAGTTCTTGTCCTGTTTTCTTCGTAGGTGTTTTGTGTGGCTTGGGCCAATGGTTTATGGGGTAAACAAACCAGTCCTGAGCAAGCACAACACGGCCGGTGGTCGGTCATTCTCTGATTTCCGAAAGGGTTAGAATGACTGATATCAATTCAAGATCTAAGGATATTTTGAAAAAATGTGTTATCAAACAACAGAGAAACTTAGTAGAACACTCTTTCAGATTTTCATAGTCACTACACTCAAGTATATGGAACTTCCATTCGCTGATTGCATACATACAGCGAGTTACTTGGGCTGAAAATAACACAGTTAACCTCGGACTTGTTACCGGTATATTTTTCATTGAATCTTTAATACCGCTTGAGTTGTTGGAAAGAATAGGCTTTCAACTAATCGTGGCATCTGGGCCACACGCGTTCTTTAGGGATCCAGCAGTTCGATTCCATCGTCCACGGGTCACAAAAATGTTCACCTAGAATTTGCGGATGTTTCCGTTAGCATTTGACAAATCCAAGGTTGTATGTTCGTACCTAGTTTGGAATGAGGAGTAAAATGAGCCTCTGCCTTAGTTAGACAGTCTTTTTATACAGCTCCGGTCAATCTTTCCAATGAACTCTTGGGACAGTGTAATAGTGGGTTACTATAAACAGCTAGGGAACTCCACAATGCTTTCATTCACTATCTCTTCATTTGGATTGTTCCACAGCATATTTAATGTCTTAATTAATTCCGACGTTATCAGGACAGAATAGGAAAAAGTATTTTTCTAATTAGTAACTTTACTTTTGCTATTTGTTTGCATGTCATATGATTAAATGCTGTTAAGCCAGTTTGAGTGCAATGCCCCATCCTATTGACACACTCCGAACGCTCCAAACACGAGCTATGCCTGAAGCCCACTTCGTCAGGATTTCAGATAATTGGTAAGGTGAAATGGAAGCATCAACCTTTTACTGCAAGCGAATGAGTCAAAGAGGTTCTCTGGATCCTCACGGTAAACAACAAAGTCAGCTGTCCAGAAAGTAACCTGTATGATTTTTGTAAATTGAGGCAAAATTAGCTGAAGTTATGTATGACGCAACTATTCTCGCATTAATCGTTTCGTGTTCTTGAAAGGGTTCACCTACACACGTTAAGCTTGACAGATTCCACGAATAACAACCCGCCATCAGGGGAGTACCCGCGTGATGCCTAAATTCTGTGAACGTTCGAATCAAAAGGACTCTGCTTATCGCCAGTAGATGATTTTACATTTATTTGGATTAATTCATTTGATTTGATGTTTCGTGCTGATAGATTTAGGCGAACCATTATAACCGACGGTGGTCTTGTGGACTATACGTCTGTCAACCCAAAAAGCTCAGAGATCTGAATCTCAGATAAGCCACCGTTCAATTTGGTGACCGAAGGCAATTCGTTTTCACCCCGCTGGTTGTCACATCCGAAATAATGAGAATTTATGTTGCCATAGGCCACCCCATCTTTCGGAATGATGGGCTTCGGTTCCCCCTCCGTTGATGCCCTGGGCCTTAGGTGCTACGAACCAGCCCCACTAATGCTGTAAGCTTGCCAGTGAAAAACCTCGAAATGTCCGAACCAATTATCTGCCTCAGACATACAAAAGTATGGCCAAAAAAAATGGAAAAGGTATGAAGGTTGGAATTCAGTCATCAGATCAGAATATTAACTTACGTTATTTGTCCTGGAATAAAACACTTCTCAGGAAACAACGTGGTTAAGGTTTTCGGAACCCGTTGTTCGAGAGCCTAGAACTCCCATGAATAAGTCGTCTCACAAACGTCGAAACAATTCGACGCGTTGCACAAAAGTCGGGGCTAGGCGAATTATTTGTAACTCTGGTTTATTGGACTTCTGCTCCCTTAGGCTTGTATTTGGAACAAAAGGCAGGTAATCAAGTCAACTATTGAAGACGCAGTAAAAAAACATACTTTGCGCGGCCCTCTGATGTATTATTGTTTCTCTCCTGAGTAAATTCATCAAAATAATGCAAAATATAGACATAGTAAAGTTTGTGACTATATCTAAAGTATTTCTGAAATAATTTTTGAGGGAAAACTGCATCCAAAATTAGTTACGAAGATTTCGTTTGATTAATCTTCCACTAGTTGCCAAAGAATAATGAGGAAAATATTGGTTTATGAGCCGAATGTTTCACCTGGTGGAAAACTCACAAAAGAGTTCAGAAGTATGGGAATGGCTGGATATGCATACCTGACGAGAGGCACTAATAATGAAACCCGCTTGCATTGGCTATCTGACGAACGCTTGTGGATTGCGTTTAAATCAGAAGTCTGGCATAAACTACGGCTCTTGGGTATCTGGTAGGCCTAGAAGCGGCACGTTAAGTTATCGCAAAATCTGTCCTGTTATAGCAATCAAAACATGGTTACCGAAGCTAGTGGATATACGATCACTGTCAGGAATTGGAAACCGTTTTTTCCCATAATTTTGGCAGAATATGATGAAAGATTCTCCTCAAAGACAAATTACCGAGTCCTAAATTTCAATATTTAGAGGAGACCATGTATCGAAATAATTATGCACTGCCTTTGTCGACAGAGCTGCTGCCTCGCTGTACTCTGATCTCCGAGACCTGGAGGTTGAGAACTGGGTTAAGATTATTGGTCAATGAAATAAAAAGGAGGTTTTAGAACCTCTGCTAATTGGTTGGTCCGTATGATTTTAATTGGACTGTCGGATAAGAGCCCACAAGATCCCCCAAAGCGACGGCTTGAGAATGCCCACGAGAAGGTTCCATGTTCTACCAGTGACTTTTAGCACTAGAAATCTTTCCTCTTCTACACTGTTTTTGAATACAAAATCTTGAAGTTTATCCTTTGCCATTTTTGTTCTTCTGTTTTGTTTCCAAACCGTATTGTGAAGCACCGACCAAAAGAAAAGCGCAGTAGTGCAAGGTTATTAGTTGTAAAAACGTCATTGGATTCGTCCATGCAGAGTGTGACTCCACCGGGTTTGCGAAAAGGGATGAAAGAATTTGAAGGCTAGTTAAACGTCATCCATGGCTCAGCAACCGAATATGCATTGTGTATGTAGGTTACATTTTGTTAGGCACATTATGTCCAAGTCGGTCAGTGCCAACCCTAGAGAAAGAAGGCCTTGTGTCGTGATGGCTATTACTTTTTGGTGTCGCTTCAGTCTGCTATCAGTTTCTATTGCTTCTGCATGGGCAGAATCTATCTCATAGTTGACTTAAACTTGGGACCCTCTCGCAAAGTGATCTACGTATGAATAAACAAGTTCAAATTGGCAACAAGAGAAATACTTCCGCAATCACTACCCAGTTTCTCCGCAGCAAACCCAAAAAGATGATCACAGCGTCCCAATCAGGGGTTCAATTTCATGAGTCTCGTGGAGATGTTGGTCTATTTGACGCCCATGAATACTTTTTATTTTGTTGATTTTCAAAATGAATCAAGTAATCCGTGTGTTTGTTAGCAGACAAATTGAAGACTACAGCAAACAAATTATGGTGACAGTCGGAAAAGATCGCAAGAGTTGAATCGTGATACCCAGTAAAATAACCAGTAAAACATCTGAATAGGCCATTAGCTGGAATGCCACCCAGCCAAAAATTAGTTTCCTGAATTGATTAGAAAGTGTCATGAAGGAAAGTTAAAACCCTTCCAACCTCGGGGTGAAAAAAGTCACCTGACGGTCAACAGATGACGGTACAACGTGACTTGAGAAAACGCACACCGAACTTGGGTAAATTAGAAGTCTCCCGCCTTTGTTCTTGGGGTCCGAAAGATCCTTCATCCACCTGGCTGGAGACATTCAGGAATTTGACGGTGAACCCTGGACATCGGCGATCAAATTGCAATTTCCTGTTTAATGAGAAAGACTGGAAATTTTTTGTTTACGAAGCTAGATTGTGTTCATTTTGTTTTTAATATGGGGTTCTTTCCTTTCCCCTTCCTGTAAGTCTACTTATCACCCACTTTGCATATTCGCTCTTCTTACTGCAACACTTAACTCTGGTAGAACAGCACCGATCAGCGGGATTGACCGTTCTGTTTAACGCTAGACTATAATGATGTCGAAGACAAAATACGACTGACAGTTCCGTGCAAGCACAGAACAGGTCAAAAGTGCTCACAGTATATCTTGCTAATGAGCTGTGCGTTGACGCTGTCAGGAAATCACAATAAATCCTCTACCGCCGAACAATGAGCGACGCATCTGCTACAGCAAAACATCAGTTACTCACAATAATATTTTCGTAATTCCAACTGCATTCACTACAAATTTTATGCGTTCATATTTACCTGACGGTGCCGCTCATCTTTAAAGCACACTCGTGGCCCGGCAAAAATACACTGAATAGATTACATGCTCCAGTTTTAAATGCCCACGGTCATGCAATGAACACGCGTTCATTCGAAAAAAATTGTCTTCGAAAGTTCAGAATTATATCATAGAAGTTTACATAACATGCAAATTCAGGAGAGAAGAAGAGGTCTAATTGCACAAATGCCGAAGGTGTAAACACTACATGTCACACGACCATCGACTCCAATTTCGCTGAGGATTCATTTATAAATACACAAATCGCATTTATATGGTGCCCCCGTAATATAGATCCTTTGATTTCCATTTCTTGATCACTCTAAATTGTTTAGAATAGAATAATCTATTGTACTACTTACTGGCACATTGGAAACCACTTACATTACTCATCATTCCGTATGTTTGATTACCATATAATTTGCAAAACTATGATAATGAACTTACGAAAAGCATTATTCGTCAAAATAATACCGATTCTTTCTGATGAGAAAATGTATGTTTACTTTTTATGGCAGCTGTGTGTTTCTAGGCTTTCCAAGTGTGACGAAATCTGCCCCGAAGTACGGTTCATTGCGCATTGCCGGTGTAGGCATTAAGTTGTAGTTACTGCATCATCAGTGACAAAGGTTTTCAAAGGCTTTTTAACAAACCGACCCCAAATTAACTTACCCAGGATTACTTTCTGTCCATTCAGAACCTCTCGTCGCAGAATATTTCGGTGACCGCATCGCTTGGTGTAATTTTTATTTCTCCTGACGGTCTTATTCTGTCGAAAGCCTGCTTTGTTAAGGGCAGAATGGAATACGCGACAGGCACGTTCATATTTCGAACTGATTACCTACGGTGGGAGACATTAGCACAATCACCTGATGTATATATGCATGGCGTAAATTTAACGCTTAACATGTTTAGCATGTTATATCTATATACTTGTCACTCAAATGTCCACTTTGTAAGCCGGTTGCAGAAAACGCTTCCGCAACTACACTTTCTGCGCTCAGCGACCTCCCTCGTTTCCCTTTGGCAGGGCCTGGAAACGTACCATCAAAACAAAGCTTATTTTTCGTCCATCTGTCGGATGATTCATCGACAAATCAATACGTGTATGGGGAAGAAAATGTTGGACTGTGGAATGCAATTCATCATGGGGAAATAGAATGTTGTTCAAAATTGCCAATTAACGATTAAATCTACGGGCGATGAGTCATCCAGTTTGTCTGTGTTGTTTAACCATAATGCAGTTTTGCCACTTTGATCTACTGGAACGAAAATGAATTTCGACGAATGTATTCATTGCATCCCTCTGCCTACAAAGAAATGTTTACCTTGTGTCAAAATAACTAGGGTTTACGAACAAAAATATTTCCATATCTTACTGGTCTTCGTGCAATCCAAACTGACCTGACAATGCCTGCAAACAGTATCGTGTGCATACTTCCCCCGTCTTCCAGTTACGCACATCACCTGCAGTTGTGCACTACTGACTGTCCTACCGACCATATTACTTTTCCGATTCAGTCTTCGCGCTTTCTCGTGTAGTTTTGTTAGGCGAAAGTTGGCATGTGTCTCTTGTTACCTCTTCTCAATGGGCAAGTAAAATATTGCTACCACGTAAAGGACCACGTCCAATTTCCTCCACTACAAGGTAACAAATATAATTAAGCGTTATTTCATTTCTATTCAACAAATGTGATTTTCATTCTTGGTATTTTTTTTCGAGATCCTTCTCGGCAGATCCGTTGATTATAAAGCAGACTTGGTCAGCAGGGTGTCTGGTGTAGCAGGGTTAGTAGCATTGAGTCAAAACTAGGCAAGAAGCAATGTTATTTCGTCAGCGCCCCATTCTGATGCATTAACCTGACACTAAATAATCTTGTAGCCAGGTACGGCATTTATAGCAGAGAGAAATACTAGACACCGAGGATCTTTAGCCCCATTTCAAGGACGTACAAACTGAGCACTCTGTCCCCGGTCCATGATGAGTTACGTTGCCCACAGACCGTTCTACTGCCTTTTGAGTTAGTCCATTTGTTCCAGGCTCGTGGTAGGATCCTCTACTTAAGTTCTGTACTTCCGTTTGGGTAACCAGGTAGTACCAAACTCACGGAGGAACCATGGGTCCCGATGGACAGCCAACGACATGGAGAAGGAGGATGAAAGACCTAGCTCGTGTGATTACCTCTGCATATTTTCTTATTTTCTTTCCTCTTTCTCTCCATTGTTTTTCATTCGTCACGGTCGCAACACCATCCAAAATTTGCAAAATTGCATAATATATAATCTTGGAAAGGCTGACAACAGTACGTGTAAACGCAATTTATACATCCATTTTACGTCCAGTATTTTGGTCCCAAGAGATCGCTTTGGCTTGATACGTAAAATTGTACGCACTCGTTGCAGCAGTGGCTGGAAAAACAAATACAAAATATTGAGTTACGGTAAGCGAATAGTGCAACCTTTCTAGCAAAACTAACAAACTTGTAGAAATCAGTTACGGTGTACTCAATCCAAACTAACCAAAGCAAACAGAAACATGACATTGGCCGAATCATTTGAATGTCACACCTAAACTCCACTATGCTTCTTGTTAATCTCATGGTGAAATCAGTTCCCATCGCAAGGCAAATTGAAGATAAAAATTGTATTGTGGTACTCTTTTTAAGTTTCTCCTTTTTTCAGGTATCTCCGGCTGCCTTCAGGAACTCTGAACAAAACAATTATCAATTGAATTGTAATTTCTCCCATCCGTAGTGCACTTACGTCGTTCATTTTAATGTAATTTATCGACTGCTTTCGGAAACCTCCCCACACCGTTATTTTATTAGGTTTCTGATTATGGATCTTCTAGAACGGCAACTGCATCACTGGGTGAGGTGAATACATGGCGCGACATATCTGACAATTTCAAATTAAAATCCAATTACTGTGAGTTTTTCGCTGTAGTTAGCAGAAAATGCACTTTGATGCTGTGATTTCGTCAAAGAAATCGAGCAGTTAATGTTTCACCCATGGCTCTGACTCCGTCCAATTAGACAAAAACTTCTGAAAATACTTTAATTAGTATCACATTTACTAGTGGCCCAATAGATTTAGATCTAATTGATTTCATTCTGTAGGCAACAGGAATTTTTGATTTCAGATTGACAACGGCCATAGGCCCAACTTTTTTGTTTTGTTCAACAGACAGCACACTATAGAGATATGTAATAGGGAGTGTAGAGACAACAAGTCATTCGCTCGTCTAAGTTCCACTGATTATACTTTGATCTTATTGTAGGTAGCCTCAGCCTTCCTATCAAATACACCTAACATAACTACATTCGTTCGTTTGTTCGGGTTTGCATTTTGAGGAGAGTACAGCTTCGCATGGGCTGCTTTTTATTCATATCACTAAATGAAATAATCCATAATTTTTGGTCAGTTTCCCGACACCCCATCTCTTTAGTTTTTCACTGGCAATGCGGCATAGACTGCTAAATATGAAAATTAGATGCTGCAGATCGAAGGCTTCCTTATGCAGAAATGCCCGGTGGGGATAGGAATCGAACACACGACTTGGGGCTCCTAGACCAAAGATTTTATCACCTTCGGCTTTCCCAGCCACTTCACAACGTTCTCATTAGTTGACCTTAGCTGGTGGTGAAATATTGACACAAATTTAACGTAAATCACAGGAATTGCGGTTTTCGCCGCCCTAACTACACGAAAACTTGCAGTATTATTCCATTCCAGCATTACTATCCGAATGTTTTAATCCGACAAACTTTTCAGAAAATCTCTTGACACAGTTTAGCAGCGCAGGGTTTTCACACGATTTGCCGTTGTCCGCCTACCACCCGTTTTGCCATCTGACCGTTTCGTAATATTTTATGTTCTTCGACGCAATGTGATTCGCGCATTGCTGACCATATGGTGACCAGTAATAATCATCCCTTGAACCGGACGTTTCATTGTTTAACACTCAACTTCTGACCCATGCCGAGGTTTCCTCTCTCCGTCCAACAGTGTACATCTAGATTGGGGCTTTCTGTCGTCTAAAATGTTGCCTTTTTAAGTCCGTATTTGCTGTCGCAAGCGCTTTCAGTTATCAAACTAAGTCGACTGGTGCGATAAAACTGCTGTCTCCTGATGGGTTGACTGAGTAACAACCATTTGAAATATTCTTTCCGGTTGAAGGTTATTACAAAACAGAATTGATCTGCCAGTTGTGGTAAATGTTTGAAATGCATAAATAAAGCCTAGTGATGACTGATCGCTTCAACAAGCTTTTGGTTTGTTCAGAATGAACATTTTTAAGACAAATGATCAGATTTAGTCTGGAATATCTTTGGTTCTGTTACAGTAACACCGATCTAACGCTTTAATTAGCGGTCGCTGCTCACCGCTACGTCAAAACGCCTTTGCACTGGCGAAGATCGAGCGTCGATGAAATCTGGACTGATTCGAATCCGACGACGTCATGTGAATGAGGAAATGATGATCATTATTCGCCTCGTTTGCAAGAGAACCCAATGAGCGATTTTCAATGGGGTGAAAACGGCGACGAGTGGAAAACTGCATCTTGATGAAATATACCCTGTTCTTAACTGTGGATGTTTCAAAATATTTTAAAAACCGGGTTTCAGAGGTCATCGTTTCTTTCTCAGATGATATTCTGTCTTCTGAATTGTGCTTCAGAAAATGGTTAAACTGATACACCTGACGTCCCCAATTTTTTCAGTCCGGTGATCCAACGAAGTGCGTCAACAGCCATCGTTTGTCTAACCTAATTGGCTTCCGTCAGCAACTTGTTTCTTTTAATTGCATTTCTAATATAAATGGCGAATTTGCGAAATGGGATAAAGTATTATTGAAATTACCCGTGTTCTGGTAACATCCGGAAGAAGGCTTACCTCGGATAATCCCCGAATAAAGCCAGGTAATTCGTTCCATTTATGAAGTTATTCATTATGTGATAGTAAAGCTTAACTCATCATTAAAAAACCATGGAGGCACCGTACAATTGTTTCCTCCTTGTTAGGAATCACCGGCAATATAAATCCACAGCTCCCGAACTGGGACGCGCACCCGGAACGAGAACGATTGTTAGTTGAATGCTTTAGTTATTACGTTAAGGGGCAGGCTGAAAACGGTTAGGGCCATTTACAAACAGGTATTTTTACAGTCCATTCAGCGACCGAATAGAGCACAAGTTGAACATTAAATGTGACTTACTGAAATTTCGATGACCGGACACAGTTCACTGTTAACAGGTGGCAATTATCTACACTTCTCCTTATTACACATGCCTTCACCAAAAGTCTACTGCACATATTTGGAATTCATTAAATCAAAAAATCAAGGAATAATTACGAGTTTATATTTCAAGTAAGAAATCGTCTTTAAGCAAACACCATATTAATCACCGGTATGGCACCGTCAGTTCAGCGTCCTATTGAATTTAGATAGTGCAATGGCAAATTTATTGAATTGTCCTCAGTTAACTCCAATAAACATCGGCTACCGTAGTCCAGTTGTTGGTTACATTTCCCCATGTTTGAGAGTTTTATTTGGCTCCGGGACGTTTTTTCACTGAATTTCTCGAACTCGAATTTCGTCTCCTTGACCGTTTACTTTGATTGCGCAGCGATAAGTGGTGGTCAGTTGAGATTGCTACCTTCCCAAAAGTTGCTCGTATATGGCACATGGCAAACAAACCTCGTGATTGCATATACCCTTTGTTTTCCTCATCGAAAAATACTGTTATCTGTTTTCAGTGAAGTGGATGGAGTTATCTTCTTACTGCTTGTCGAATTATCTATCCAATAGTCTATGTCCTTCTATCTACCTTTCAGTATGCATATATCATTTGTATTGTCACCCTTCACTTGATTTACATAACGTGTGAGATGCATCAGCGACAGCACGAATCCGAAGGTGGGCCAGGAACTCTTGGTCACTTTGCAATCGGCGAAAATTGGTTTTATTTTGGTCATCTGGCAGTTATTTTAAAAAATATTACCCGTTAACCTAATAGCAGAATACCGTAAGCACCAAAAGAGCCGGTCCCTTTTCCAGTCTCTTGAGGAGAAGTAAACCTTTCCGAGGAACAAAATGGCGCAACACGACTTAATCAAGCCCCAGAAGTACCCTCAATGGATGGGAACACGACGCAGAGATAAACAATCGAGTTGTTTTGAACACAAATAAATTAGCTACACTTCCCCCACCTTTATCATTTTGCTCGGATCGTGTAGCTTAGTTTGTCTTTTTTCCTACCTAGACGGTTGTAAAACAATTATCGGTAAAAACGTGCAGAGACGTCCAGGTAGCAAACGCGCTCCAAGCAGCTTTCGAGTGTGCTGCTAAACTTGTTCCAACAGGAAACAGCCTACTCCGTAGAGTAAACGGTGCGATCGTAGAATCACGTCAAGTAGGAGTTCTGGGTGTCACCTGACGAGTAGTTAAAGCCAAGATCATGATTGTAGATCGCACTTGATTGGTTCTAGGTTTCCACTCGTGTAATCCGTGAGATAGCCCTACTTTCGGGAATGATTTTAGTTCTAACTAATTAAAATATTTATTAAAATTTGCAGGCCTACTTTTTGAACGAAATAATCACCATAGCGATTTCGCTTCTTTCTACTTCTTACAAAGCAGACCGCTGGCTTGCTAGGAGCTCACTGGAAAACTGCTGTACGTTGGCTGACTAATAATATACAAATCATAAATTCCTTTATTATATAAAGTCTTTCCATGGTAATCAATATCACCGGATTTAATGTCTGCGGCAACTTAAATCCAGTGGTGTTGCATTAGGGAAATGCTTATCCCGGGAATACATTTTGTCGGATCTACCAGGACTGGCATGGTGTGTTTCGAGTTGATGTGGCGCGTCAAACACACCAGTTTTTCTTTGGCTACGAATTCAGTAATGACATCTGCCTGCAGCTTAATCGGCTTTCACAAATTCTGGGTCAATCTAAAGTGATTTTGTTCTGTAGCGAACGAGATTATTATATGAAATGTTCTAGCATATTCTATCATGGCCCTGTAACACAAATGGAAGAACGTAAGATGCAAAAAGCATGATTTGCCCTTGTTTGGGTCCAAATTCAGCCAAGATTGACAGCTCCTGATAGCTCAATGCACCCCAGTAAGCGTATTTCACTGATACTGTTTAAGTTCTCAGGTATCAACCGGAAGCCCTCGGATAGTAAGTCCACATGTAAAAATTCACTATGCAAACCTTGCGAAAAACTAAACTTTACACCTTGGAATAGAATTTTTCAAGCTTTGCCCCATACCTATAAATAAAGCAAAGAAAATTTGCTCCTTACGTGCTTGAACTTTCAGTCGGATTGACGGAGTGATTTTATTCGAAAGAATTGCTTCAATAACTCGCATTGTATAGTGGATTTTTGGAAGTCGGAAGCCAAATTGTTGTCTGAAAACTTTTCAAGCCAACAGTAACACTGCGAAGTTCTGATACGTATCATTATACATTTTAGTAGTAGGAGATTGAATGTTTTCATGAAATAATTCACCATGTGATATCATCGCCCAACTCACCATAAAGAAACCATGGAAGCACTGTACAGCTGTTTCATCCTTGTTAGGAATCATCAATGTACCAAGTAATCAAGCTGTGTAGGTCATATCCAAAGCCTTCGTCGTACTTAGGCTACCTGCACAGAAGTCATCTATCAGTAGGGGTCGATCAGTCTGAGCTAGTGGACAGTAACCGTGCAAATCAGTGACGGATATGTGCAAAATCATGTGGTGAATTTCAAAAAACCGTTCAAAGCCTGCCCGGTAGCGTAATGGCTAAGGCGTTCGACTCAGAATCGCTCGTCGTCAGTTCGCGTCCCAGTTCGAGTGCGGTCCATATGCACTGCTGATGACTCCTAACAAGGATGAAACAGCTGTACATATCATTATTATAGGAAGCCAGACTAGCAATTTACATAAATCGGTAAAAGAAAATGACAGTAGTCTAAATCACAAGGCAGGCAACGTGTGCAGTCCACAACAATTCTCTTAAAATATTCTTCGAGATATTTAATGTCCGCATATATATGCATAATTGGTTTTTAGCATATTGATAAGCAGATATTTTCAAAAGCTGCAGATACGTTTTACGGCCGCTTAACAGATGCTCGTGCTTGACACTCATAAGTCAATCAGTCATTACAGTTGAGCACTATGATCGCAAGCTGCCACCAGAATCTCGTTTGATTTAGTAGAGAGTGTGAATCAACTAAGATTTCATTCGGAGATGATAACTGAAACCACAGACCATTCTACCACTATCAACCTAGCGAACGATACTTCAAACGCAAGTTGATATATTTTCAACCAGCAATATGGAAAAGGAAAAACGAATATATTCATATACATACATATATGCTTTGTCTAATCTCATATAACAAGCGTAATACAAGTAATTTCTGCTGCAGTAGGCAGCAGCACTGGGAGGCAAATACTTCAAATTGTGTTTCTTTTATTCAGCAGGAACCGGCAAATCTTTTTGATAAAATTCACAGGCTTTGAAATTATCCACTAAAAATGTAGGTCGGAAATTGAGCCGATGTCCTATTTCAGCTACCGTAGGTATGTCATAACTTTGCAGCTTTAGGAGCTCGCTGGGAAGAACAAAGTGAGATTAATTCACAATAATTTGTTTGTTTTCTTGGGAATCCACTATCAACACGCAGCAGCCCTCAGTGGTCCTGCCAATACCCTTCAGTAGTTTTTCGATCATTCTGGTGTGATATTCAGCACTTCTAAAGTTAAATCACTTTTACTCGTTTATTCAAAAGCCTTGGGATTTGTAAGTCGGTAACCAATGATTCGGTAACTCCATTAATCATCAATTCAAGAAACGAAACTTATTTCAGAGACATTACTGTTTGTTATATTGGATGCTTTCTTAGAATTAGAGGAGTACCCAACTTATCATACCAACAAAATTACCCCTATCCAAAGTGTATCCATCTTTGATCTGATGGTGAGAATTTTCTCAGTTTATTCACTTATGATTGAACAGTTTGGGTTAGAATAAAAAGCTCAGCAGCATTGTTTGGAGAATGTCCTTCTAGAAATGTTCATGTTGTAAACATTTTTCAGGTCACCAGATACAATTTATTCATCAACAAAATTAACGAGTCTCTAAAATTTAGGCGCTCAGCACTTTCTACTGTTGTGGAATTAATTCATGAGGCATACCTGTTGAAAAATGGTGACCATTTCGACATTTGCATACTGGAGTAATGTGATACAGCAGAAGGTAATTATGAAATTGCCTATTGACGAGAACTGCAGAATTTGGGGATAAGAACCTGCCATATCCAGGTCTATTGGTAGCACGATCTGCACAGACTTACTGGCAAGAAAAAGGAGAAACCGGGACAGAACACAGTTTTTAATGGTTTACATTATCCTGCATCCAGATTTACCAATGAACATATTGAGTAAACAACTCAATAGTCTTTGCTGCAATTTCTCCGGTGACCATCAGGATGAAATTTCGTTATCTGAGAGAAATCACTACCTAATTCTCTCCATCCACTAGGTTGCAGAAACAATTAACTCTTACCCGGATGGTTTACTACCTGCTCACACGCGGTTGGAGCGGAAGATTTTCCCATGCACGCTAAATTTTCCACAACTCAATTCTGATTTACTCTTCGCTGGATGCATGCGTTGATGTCGTCATGCAGAAAAATTCTTTGGTTTATCCGATGCGCTTCCAAATTCGGCTCTAGATTATTTCCACATTAAAAGGCAAGTAAGATACCAATAGATACTCAGAATCATTTCTACCGAAGACGATTCGATTATGAAAGTCGTTTAACCAGATGGGTTTCTCTAACACCATTTCGTGTCTGGAAATTATCGTTTCTGACCAGCTAAGAATAGACCCAAAATATTGTAACAGTGCACATCGTGTGAACCAAATGCTTGCATCTCCCCATCGGATTGTTCGGCGCCGGGACGAACGATTAGCTTTCAAGCAATCTAGTTGCGACCGCATTAATTCGCATGAAATCTGAATGCTGTTATTCTAATCAGATTATCCTTCGCTACTTAGTGTCAACTTGAAATTCAACCTGATGTTTCGTAATCAACCTAAAGAAACCGAGGTGAGTGATTATTCAGTCTCAAGTGCTCCTCAATAGGCTTCTAAGGGCGATCAGGTGGTCTTGCGTTACGAACATCGACGGCGGATTGTTATTCAGAATTCTACTAACTGGTGATTAATGTCACCGTTTTGAACGGATACACTGGTCATGAATCGACTTATCAAGACGAATCCATCAATCATCTCACTATTGAACTACATCGCTCAAACCATACAAATCGGCGCCGAAACAAAAGTTCCTAAATTCTTTTGAAAGAATCCAGAACTCTTTGCTTTTGTCTACTTCACGAAATCACAAACTTTCTTTGGGGTATATTTTTATATATTTTGTTTCTTACTGGTTTTCGGACCATTATTCTTCTTTGTAAAGCTTGTCGATTCCCGGGGTTCCTTCTTCCACTTTCCTGCCCTCCCGCTGTACTGTTATTCTGATTCAAAACAGTTAATTGGACTGTCTGACTAATCTGAAAATCACCAGTGGAACAAAATTTGGGAGAGTTATTGACATTACATTTGGCGGAAATTCGACCAAAACAGATTTTAGTGAAACGGGTGTTATCAATTAGCCACAATTTTCAACGCGCGTCAAAAATCAAGGCCGAGGATGAAAGTGTATCTCTACTGTCTACGTTTTGTGGCTTAAGAGTAATTTTCACTGTCCGTGTGATCACCGGAGTTGAGTTATTGAAACCTTTGTTACGGTAATTGCGGTGCCTAGATTATTTAATTTTTGTACACAAAAATGGGCTTAAAATGTAAAGCGCAATTTCGCCAAGCCTTGGTTGGATTTCCAAAGATTCCCGGCTTCGCTCAGTAAGGTGAGGCTTTACCTTTGTATCCGCCAGTTGACAAGGAAGACAGGAATACTCAGGTACGAAGAAGTTATGTTTGCCGCAAGATTACTTGCACGTTTCAACACTAATGAGAACTGTTCGGTGATCGATAGATGACAAAATATTATCGAAAAATATTATCGACTTGGGCAGTCCAGAACCAGTATCGTATCAGCAAAAACTAAGGACAACCGAAATACCTAGGGGGGGTAACAAATCCAGAGGAAGTAATCCTTATAAACCCTTAGTTAGCCACTTTAAAAGTGGGATTATGTTTAGCACCCAAGTGTCCGGTAAATGACGGTTAAGCGGTCACATGATAAGCCCCTGAGGCTTGAGAGAGCGTGCACGATCTATCAGGTGAAACAAGGTCCCGGATTTCATTACACTGTGAAATTAATGTTGAAATGTCCACTTTCTCATCTAAAACTGCGAAGTAAGCTCACTTTTATTTATTATTTTATATTGCATGTAAACAGCAAATCAACATGTAAAAAGTAACATTTTTGTCCTTAGTTCTGTGTTATTGTGTCAACCGTTCAACTGATGTCAATCTCAGAAGTGCATGCGACAGCTGCCTAAAAAAAGGGCAGATGCTTAAATTTGTATTCATATCTGAATAGAAAACCCTGTCAGGCAACACTGCTATATTCCAGCCAGATTTTTTGTTAAAAGTAGTAAAAATGTAATATGCAGTGGACGCTAGAAGCGAACTGTCGACCGCAATTCAGTGGAATAAATATGGTCTTAAGTCTTTTCCAGTTGCAAACTGTGTTGCTTTGAAGTTAACAAAATGAAGGAAGAAGAGATGCCCAATAATAAGCAAAACCTTCCGTTTTCCCTTCTGGTTCTGTTTTTTTCCCAAACAACTCCGGAGTTACATCAAAATTGTTCCAAAATTACCATGAATCTGCTTGGAAATATCACTCAACTAACTTGCTAAAATCTTGTTTATATAAGCCTGGAGAGTGATCCACCGTACGCGCGCAAATTTGCGCGTTTGCATTGCAAGGTGAACAAATTTCCACTGTATTCTTTACCATTTGTGAACAGATGCTTCTTTTGAGAATTCTTTCAAAACAGAGGCATGTACTTAACTAATCTCAAATACTTTTGACATAAATCCGAATATCTTCGATGCGATTTCAAAATAACTCGCGGAATGTTGTAGTCCCTGGTACACTGAAGCAGGGAAATTCGTCGAACCATTAGGAATTTTTCAAATCTTCTTATCACGTTTCTGTTTAGGTCGGAATACATGTTGTAACAAAAAGCTTAATGGAGTGCTTATTTTACGTGATAAATTCACCATAATTACCTCCAATGTGGTATTTTTACCGCTACTTCATTCGTCCCATTTGGAATTGTTCCTTGATGACATTCGATATTGTTCTGCGCAATTGCAATATGTGACTACACCTTTGTTTACGTTGTCTGACAGATTCTGTGGGTAAAATACTGGGTCAGTTTGTCATATATGCCACCGGATTAGCGTATTCATGTAACAGGAAATAGTCATTTTCTGTCTTATGCAAAAACAACACTTTCAGTTGAAGATTCAGGTTGCATACTTGCATTTCCAAGATTTCCATTCTTTGAGGTTTGCCAGTTGATGAGTTCTAGAATATGAAAAATTTCATAAGTCCTCTTTCTAAGCGCTTGTTAGTGTGAGAAAATGAACGTAGATTTACTGACAATTTTCACGCTTTCTAAATTGTTTCTGTTGCGCGTCCACCTGTAGAGTAAGGAGTGAACCACGTAGTCCAAATTAAGAGGAAACATTCACACAGAATCATTTTGTTGGTTTTGCTTTCAGAGAAAGACTGATGGTAAGCAAGTGAGAAGCAGGTGGAAGAGAATGTTTGGTCGTTTGACAGTTTTCTTAAGATAAAGTGATCCAAAAGAAAAAGAGATGTGACTCTTTTGAATAAAATTAGATATGGAAGGCTGAAATCAAGATAGGGAAATATTGATTAAAAACAAAGAAAGTGGAGACGTGAGGTCGGAAGGATGAGAACCAATTATTAGCGAGAGAAGCGGACAGCGAAGGGACCGCCGTACGACAATCTTTTGACTGCAATCTGGCTGCGAAAAAATGGCCAGCGATCAGTTGGATGGCCTTGCCTTGAATCCATGTAAGTAGACTAAGAAAAGTTGACCAAGCCCCTCAATACATGAAAATGGCATTCTAGTCCCTGGCAGATTCTAGCAATGTAGAGTAGCAGAATGTATGGCATTTCATGGCGTGTGGTTCTGTTACTTTCACAGTTCTGGCTTCCCTAACCGAATTTTTATGACCGCAGATGAGATTAGAGACCGACTGTGTGATCTTTTGCTTGAAATCTGGCGGGGGGTTACCTGCGGGCTTTTAGAGCTGTTCTTGATGTTACCGGGTGACCGCCACCCATCAAGTTTTGTAAGAATCCCCTTGTTCATAGTCCGGATTGTGTCTTTGGGAAGAGTAGTTGCGTTGGGCTCTGACATGGTTTTGGACAACCACTTCGTCGTATTTCCAGGGTACCGTGCACTACAACAGCGTGTAAACTGATATGGAATATAAGTCTGGGACTAACAAGGCAACTTGGACTGTTGAACGGTACACTCTTTGGTTCAAGCTAAGACTCAGTTATGGACCGGAAAAGGTCTCCCAAAGGCGTTCGATAACTATTTTTCCACCGTTTCCAATGATTTTTTACTGTTAAACGGAATGGTAAATTTGAGTCTCGACTTGCATGTTTTCTCATTTATATGTGGAAGAATGAAGGGCCTTGATAAGTGGTTTTTCCCGAAAAACATTGTATATGTCCAAACTCTTGCTCAGCGGTTCCGTAGCTACAAGTGTTTTTTTTGCTTTAAAGCCCAAACAGCTCACTAGGTTCATTTTGCAACAAAGCGGGACAAGACTTGAGGAATGCGTATATTATTCCACCCAGTTACGTTTGCAAAGCATCCTCCCTTCTATCGTGTTGTCCATTCGATGCAACCGGACGTCGAGAATGGCAGTGTGAACTTTGTCATAGGATGGTCATCACTGAAGGTATCGAGGAACTTGTGAATATCTGATGCTAAATCACAAATATTAACTTATTACCCATATACCTCTTGTACATTCCTAGACTCCTGATGACGATTCGTGACGAAAAACGTTCGAGTTAGGCCAAAAATTTGTCCATCAGAAGGGATCCAAGTCAGATCCCATTGCAGATCCATCTTTTTGTCTATAGCATCTCCCAACGTAAGGAAATTGTGCATTCTGTATACATACCTTTAACCTCTGAAACTGCGATGTCCTTTTGTATTATTCGCAAATAAAATCTAACTTTTCCGTCTATAAATAGAAGAACTCCACTTCCAGAGAAAGCATATTCTCGTCCGACAAATTCTGATCTCTTGTCGATTCCACAAAAGAAATCGAATCTTTTACACTCTACTCCGGACAGGCTCAAAACTTTCTGCGATCCACTGGGCTGTGACATGATATGCTGACTTGTTACTGAGCACCATATATATAAACGCCCGAGGTTATATATCACAAAGATTTTTTTGTTTTTAACTGTTCCCAGAATTACACTTGTGACTAAACCACTCGGGCATAACTGTTTTCGAAGACTGATCCCTCGAAATACATAATCGCAGAGGCCAAGCAGGCGTCTAAACAGTAGAATTGAAACAGCCATCGTTCCTAGGATAGGATGTCAGAATGCTTCGAAATCTAGTCTCAGCTGGTTGAATTATAGTGCCTGGGCGTGAGTCCTCAGGGTAGTTTATGGTTGTGTTGGTTACATTTAACGGACAATGTAATAACAGTGTCTTGATGAGCTAGGCCAAATATGGTGAAAATATTTGAGCAGAAAGGGGATGCGACTAAGGATAAGAGTGACAGTGTGATTATGGTCACCAGAAAAACTAACATGCTTATGAGGAGTTCAGTTGCTTGAGATAAATTATTGACTGTGACCGTCTTCTCGGCTTTGCTCCCCTCCTTTTTGATTGAAGTATCGGAAGGAAGCATTAGCCACTTCTGGTTGTGAACAGCGAAACCTTCCAAGAGAAAAACAGATAGGGCTTATAAAAGCAAGTGTTTGGAGCCCAAATAAAGGAAGTCGAAATGCTAGGACAAATATAGACTGCTCGGAATCACTAACCAGAGAGAGCCGGAGTTTCAATCACATGAGTTGAAATTCAGAATATGAAAAGTCTAGGTTTAGTATACCGCAGGTAGAAACTGAATGGTGAACTAAGGCGTAGACATCGTTTTTGAGAACAAAAGAGGAATGAAAAATATGGTTGAGAAACTAAAAGTTGGTAATGCTTGCTAAATACATTCGGAATTTAATCAAAAATAGTTCAAGAAACGAACTGGACTAGAGAAACTGGTGACTAAAATCCATGGTACAGTTGGGTCCGAGAATATCAGTAAGAGTGATAAGTTCATAGTAGACTTTCAGGTGCCTACAAGCTGCCTGATAACAACAGCGAGCAGATGTATGTGATTCCACGGTATTGTGTAGATTGAATGCGATAATCACTATTCTCAATCTTAAGATGGAAAAATGCATATGGCCTCAATAGATCAGGCATGGTTGTGAGTGAAACAAAAGCACAACCGTCTATCCACTGTATGTTAAAACAACGTGCTAAATAACAAAATGAGAACTTGTGTTCTGTAACCATTTATCCGACGAAAATGCGGCCATGGATACTGTACCATTTATAACAGAGAGCTGTCTGTATATGTATGAAAC
Organism: Fasciolopsis buskii; assembly: GCA_008360955.1. Lineage (NCBI taxonomy): Eukaryota > Metazoa > Platyhelminthes > Trematoda > Plagiorchiida > Fasciolidae > Fasciolopsis > Fasciolopsis buskii. The sequence goes on along the minus strand of LUCM01001936.1, from coordinate 253,632 downwards.
CGAATGTTCAATGTGTTCAGCCACCTTACAGGTAAGTCTGAACTCATGGTCAAGTACCCAAACTTAACATGTCTCACGCATGCCCTTCATTGTTCTTAGGCCTTTTGGGCAGAACGGTCACCAGGAATAGGAATCGTTAGTTGCATCATGTTTGGTAGAGTATTTTTGACATTTTATATCAAGAATGGAGTAGCTGTACAGAGCCTGCATCGCTTATTGGTGGTGAGTCCAGCGGATATTCCTCGAAAAAATTCACAAAAGAATCAAACAGACCACTACTACCGTTACTATTATTATTATTACCGCTACCGTTAATACTGTTACCATCACCATTATTACTGTCGTTGCATGTTTTTGTCATTTTTAGTCTCTAAAGATCACCTGATTTCAGGCAGTATTTGCCAGCCACGGCGTAGTTCGAGTCAAAGAAGCCTTCATTGGACAAATATAAACAGTTAATGAAGGAAATTATTTTTGGCTACTACATCAACAGGCCAGATCACAAATATCACACGTGTTGCTGCTAAGACAACGATTGTGAGTAATAAGATCGGGTTTAGTAAACACCAAAACAGCTTATACCAATAATGGTGATTTTTTTGAAATAATTACTTCTGCACGGTTGTGTTTGTGACACTTTGTGCTGCAGATACGAACAAGCCATGGGTTTATCTGTGTACATGCATCACACTAGAGGAAACTATGACTGAGGTTCTACAATGCAAATGCGTCTTCAGATCGGCAAAGCAACTCAGTCGCATTACTCATTTCGCAAAAATAGGAATGAGGTTTCTGTGTGCACAAAATGATAAGGGATGTATATGTTGCGATATCTGCCGAAGATATCATTGTCCAAATGATTTAAATTTTGTCCCCGAAATTTTGACTTTTAGTTATTGAGCGTATTCGGAAAAACTGTTTACTTCAGTGGTCAATCGTTCGAACACAAATGATCTGTTTGCTTACTCTTCAGACCTAATGCTTTAAGTGAGCCTCTTTTAGTGTGAGAACGTCACAAAGTGATCTAGATTAATCGCCCGGTATATTTTTCTTAATTTGTTGTTAAAAATATCTATCACAGTGGAGTAGCTGCATTCTGCCAGGCGGTATAAAACGTTTCCAATGGTTCTGAATATTGGTGAGCTCTGTCGCGCAGTTTGATGATATTCGATGCTTCGTAGGCGCCGAGCTGTACGCGTAAATCGTAAGTATTTCAACACCATCCGAGATGACATCGTCCAGGATTTGGTAGCTGTCTGTGCGTGCTAGTTAGCATTTAAAACCCGTGTCTCAAATTTTGATTGAACTCAGTAAGCCATTCGACTCTGAAACTGTTTCACTATCTTAACCTTCGACTGACAGTGTTACTAAATTTGGCACCCTAATCCTAAAACCTTTCAAAGCCGTGTGACTAAATTTAGTACCTTGATGCTGCTGATTCTAAGCTTGCCTTTAATCCACTCTACATTGTACAAAAGAGTTCAAAATTTGCGCCTGTTTAAATCTTCTGTGTTATGGGTTACCATTTGTCGAATGCAAACCTTGAACGACTCCGAGACAGATGAAAGGCAGAAGCAACGTGGACGTCTACGAAACCTGCTGCTGTTTGTCACGCCAATCAGATTTTAGTCTTTTTTTAGAGACGGACATGTGTATTTATGAGAAACATTACTCGCTAATGAATGAAAATGCATTTCAAACAAATGTAAGTAATACTTTGATACCCACTCCAAATTTACCTAATTAATTGCACGTATTATTCTGCACACTTCCCACGTAGTTGCTATTGAACAAGACACAAGTGTCCACTTAGTCCAGTAATGAAAGTAGCAGTGTCTCACTCAGTTTTGTGTTCGGAATAAATCACTGGTGCCTGTTCCTCAGTGTTACCTGATCAGAATATTTTCTTAGTAGACCGAAAATAGCCGATTCGTTCCCGCTTTATCGGTGCCGGATTTGCCATTTTGTATTTGCCATTATGTGTCTTTGTAGTTACAGATGTGTAATTGCTTCTAATACCCCTAGCTGATATTTCTTTCAGGAAAATGTTTGGTTTGATCCTGAAATAAGTTATCAGGCGGTAACACAACTTAAATGTACATTGAAATTGTTTCCTTGTTTTTAGATGGCGCGTTAAAGTTGGTAACTACATGGTAAAACACTCCGTAATAACCATTCCTATGGTTTCGAACCTTCATCGTTCTGTTTTAGAGTTTCGCTGTCATGTCTGCTTGTTTTCAAAAGAACAGCTTTAAAATTCGTTGTCGGGGTGTGTTTACTAGCAGTAGCTAATCTTCACATCGCAGTGAGAACTATTGACTGGATCGCGCCATCTGGATCTGTTTGCGTTTGGAAAATTCATTCAGGTAATTGTTTTCAACCGTGCTCATTGTTCACACAATGTTCTGACAGTATGTCCCTCCCATGGCCAGACACGTACGGTCATTTATTTCAAACCTTTTCCTGTTGATATAAATGCTTTTGAAAAATCTCGACTGTTCCATACTTGGCCCGACTTCTCATCGATCGGGAGCATATCTTAGCTGAATTTATTAGGATCACCTAATAAGTAACCATATTACTGCTCTATGGATTTCTGCTTTTAACAGTGTGAATCGGTAGTGAACAGGGCAGTTCTGACTGAAATTTCGGCACGATTACACCCAAATTACTGCACAATTTCTAACAGAATACAAATTGCTTACACCTTGTCTCTGGTAATCATAAGGAAAGATTTTCATTCACTACACTTCATCAGTTCGTGCCAAAATGATCCCAGCTTCAGGCTTTCGTGACAATTCACAAAGGGTTCTTCTTTTATGCAAGTTCGAAACCCGTCCACCTGACAACAAAAATTGGGTCACTTTGTATCAATTATGTCCACTGGCCGCAGACTAGGTGATGCTTTCAAACGCGATGGGCCTATTATCAGTCAGATCATATCCCATCTGGTCGGCTTCGGTCGATTAAAGAATCAGGAACAAGATAAATATCAAGCAATTTTTGCATGCAACTATAAAAGGACTTATTTTTCAGTTAAGTGCTTATTAAATGTGGCAGGAAAAAATCTAATTTGGTACCGCCTTCATTTTTTCCTTGCTTTTGATTTTCATATTTTACTCTTTACTGTTTCTGAATTATGTCAAAGCTATTTTGAATCACTTTATGGCTTACCCATTGACTTCTCGTGCATCTAGGTCTTCGAATTGTCCCGTTTTACATGGACTTATTTGCGCGTAAGTACCAAAACGTGTGATGTGGAATTGGCTGGCAGACTTATTGTGATGTAAAAGTTTGAATTTTGTATAAATAAAACATCTGTAATGTGCCGACCGCGGGGCAGTGCTCTTTGTTGTGATTCTTACCCGTCACGTGCTGCAACGAGCAAGAAAAAAAGAAAAGAAAACCCACTTCAGTTGAAGCCCAGTAAGTGTATGAACCGACATCATCGATTACACACCCAAATCTAATATGGCAGCTCACAACTTGCCCGTTACACATGTACGCTTGCTATATCTCATGAAAAGCAAACATTTTTCACCCAATGGGAAGTACGTTTAGCATCAATTCGAATAATGCTGAAAAAAGTATGCGTACTGACATAGAGTTCTGTCACTCTAACTGGTGAAAAAGTGCTCCCAATTAGGTTTCCCAGTTTACCCCTAACAATTTGATAATTCAGGCTTAAAGTAGGCTTGCGTGCCCGAACGTTCACCAACATTGTCAGACTTCAGATCTTACCTACAAAAACTAAGCCAATGGAAACCCCGAGCTATGAGCAACTTTTCTTTTCGAAGCACGCGGAAAATAGCATGCAAAAAGTCACATAACGCTGCCTAAAGTGACAACCAACCCCACCCACCCCCGCCGCCCAGGAGAGGGCACAATGGTGAGTCGCGGATTGTTTTCCGTAATAGCACTTATTTGTTGACAGTCATTCTAAAAATCACGGTGGCAAAGAAAGCAATTTTATGAAAGCCAAAAATTGTCACCAATTTTATTGGCCTACTGCTAATTAGAAAGATATTCTTGTGCACGGCCTCTCGAATACCGTTTTCGGAATGATTGACTACATAAAATATTTTAGTCGGATGCAATACATTCAAAATTTTACATGATCCAAAGTTAATATTATAATCCCAAACCTTAGTTTGACTAAGTCGATCGATGGTGGTGTTTAGCTCACATTCATCTAGTCTGGGTTCAGCATTTGGTGTGGAGACTGAGTAGATACAAATCGACGGCCAATAATAACGATAATAAGGTCTTCATGAACTAATTCACCCTGTGATACTAATGCTCAACGTGTTATTCAGAAACCATGGAAGTACTGTACAGCTGATTCATCCTTGTTAGGAATCACCCGCAGTGCATATCCACCGCGCTCCAAATGAGGCGTGAACCCTGGAGGAACGACTCTGAGTCGAACTTCGTCACATGATGTTGCACATATCGGTCACTGATTTGCACGGTCACAGATGGCTGTCATTTGTCGTGATGGTTCAGACACATCATTCTCATCCAGTCATGTGCTGCGAATCAATCATTGGGGACTATTGAAGTATCATTTAAATCAGTAATCTTCTCGATATGTAAATGTCTAACATTGGATTAGAAAACCAAGTCTTCGAACTACGGCCTGAACGTTCTAACTCAATGAATTGTTTATTTTTTGCTGACTAGCTTATTCTTATCAAAATGGTGATTACATAATTTGCACTTACGAATAGATTTTCATAATTTTACAGACCTTATCCATCAGTCAAGCACTTTATGTAGGTACTTAGGCATATAAACGTATTTAACTGTTCCACGCGCTCATTAACAATGCCCAACATTTATGATGTCGGTTGCCTCTGATTGATTATAAAGCACCAGTGATCTCTTTAGATTCCCTCTTATCAAAACGACCACGTACAATTTTTTTCGGCTCTACCAGTTTCAAATCAGAACTCGGACAAAAGTGTGGTGTGAGATTCCGCTACATTAAAGAATGCATACAACACATACGCATAAATTTATATTCGTTTTTATATTTGGAGCCTAGCAGACATTAGACAACGATCGTATGCTCGTATCGTGCCATTTGAAAAACACTGCTGTAAACTTGGCATACAGATCCAAACGCCAAACACAGCGACCGGAACCTCGTGAAGACCAACAATCTAAGTTACGACTTTCTAAATCCATTAGGAATGTGATAAATAAACTTGTTGGTTTTTATAGGTGTGCCTTCGTAGATCATTTAAATAAAGAAAATTGAGGTCTGCCTCGTAACCGACAAAGAATAGCAAATTTTTATTGCAAAAATAGGCACTTGGTGCTAGTCATTGTGCGCATGAAATAATCAAGCGTTGACTATTGGTTTGTTAGATAAGCTACATGCACATCAATAGTCAACCTTTCCCCCCCTCCTCGTTCTTTAATCACATTAGTGGGGTTCTCATACAACAAGTACACCGTAGTGGCGACGTGGGCTTAGAGAAACCCGTATTCAGTCACGCGTCGTCATTTCGAATCCAGATGATACTAGGTGAAAACGTTTTCAGTTTCATTTTGAGTGTGCAAATAAAACGTTGAGCAAATTTAAATCCAGGCTGGAAAGACTGGTTGTTAAAAAAATCCAACTTAGAATGCACCTTAGATTGAGAGATTTACCCGGAGAGATACGTGTCACGATCGATTACTTCGTGAAATAATCAGTTTTCCCAAACCACCCGCGAAATTGATACTTTAATTTTAATCAAATTGCCCGAGTGCGAATGCTGAAACCACCAGATCCCTTGATGAAGTTTTATTTTTCAAAGAAAACATTGAAATTCGCTTCGCTCTAGCTTTGGCTTTTTTGCCAAACCGGCTTGTACTTTATAGTCCGTACAACCTAGTCACTTAATTCTGGTTTTTTGTGTTTTTCTTCCTGACACGGAGATCATTTACTGGCCTCAATGTGCACACTCTCAGATCTCGGCAAGATTTCAATTCAACCATGGTAGCCATCAGCACTAATACCCCATGTGATTAGCCTGATAAACTGCGAAGCCAAGCCGGAAAGCGTTCGGACATTTTAATTAAAAAACTTTAGCGGCTGGCTAAACTTGCATGAGCCCTCGAAGTTGACAACTTTGGACTTCCCATCAGCTGACTGCCGTGGCGAAATTTCTCTGGGAATCAACGAACTTCGTGAGTTCGAATTCCCGAGCCTGACTAAAGAGAACGGTTTGGTTTGAACTTATTCGCATCCCGTCAAAACCGAAGACCTTCGTTGTTTTTGTATCGCATCGAAAGTTTTTGCATCAGTCAAATCAAACTTTCGTGAATCCCGTCACTAACCGCCTCTTCTTCTCGTATGGTGAATCCCGCCAGCGTAATTTATCTGATATATAAAGTACATGCGTCCTTTGACAGGTTGTGCTACAATTCCGTGTCATCCTGTTGCATTATTTTGTTGTTGGGTATTTGGTCCGACCATGTTCTCCGTTCGATGCTACAATCGCTCGAAATAACTTTGGTTCGAAACCGTACCGTTTCTCCACATATATTGGCATCCCGTGTTTCTGCACCTCAACGAGCTTCGAATCGATCTAGAAGAGGCACTCGTGCTGGCTGACAGGCAGCAGCCAAGATTTCCATTCCGGCTTTGTTAAGTACCAACATCCGATCTCTGTTTACGAAAATGTCGGATCTGTCACTCACACTTCAATCACCGATACATATTCATACGTGTGTCATCTGCATATAAGAATCGTGGCTGAACTCGGATATGGCGGATTCATTGGTGTCGATAGACAGTTTCAGACTCCATCAGCAGGACAAAGTTTCTAACAAGAAGACTGGAGGCGATGTTGCAACAAATGTAAACTCCTTCTGGTCTGGCAAGTCCGAAATTGTTTATACATACTTGCAAAACGGAACTGACTGTCTAGTGACACAGTATAATCCTAGATTTTCCCGCCACACTAGTACTATCAAAACGAATTTATACATTGCCCCCTTTAGTTCCCAACCAAATATCGCATCTTTTTTTGACTATTTTCTAGTGTTTACTATTTCTCTTCCTGAGTATAATCTGCATATTATTGTAGGTGGTTTTAATCATGCATCTACCTTACCACTCTGTGTTTCATTTGACTGATCACTGCGTTTCTCCCAGAGGCGGTTCCATTTGAGATAGAGTTATTAACAACCATCCCAATTTATTTTCCCTGAAACTGCGTGCTCCTATTTCAAGTAGCTTCTGTTAAGGCCCAAGATATACTCCAGGTTAGCCTTTCATTCACTCAGGCGAACAAATCAAATCCGAGTTGGCCTCCTTATCTTTTCACACAACAACCTTATTCTTTTTCAGAAATACCTTTCACTCGCATCTACCTGTTTCTCTTTTGAACCCCTGCTCAATGACAATGTCAAATTTTTCACAGAGACGGCCGATGCAATTTTTAATATTTGATGCCCCTCAGAAATACTATTCGTCTCAAATGGCCGTATCTCCACCCAGAAACTGTGATCACTAAGACGATGCAAGGAGCACTTCGACATATCTCGTAATAACTCAAGCGTGCGGTGCATTTCCAACCTAATAAAAGCTGAAATCCGACGCATCGACAAGACGTTTGCCAGCCAAATGTTGAGTGGTAACGGTAATCGACTCCTATGACAAGGCATTCGACTGTTGTGTGGGAAGAAGAAAAAGCTTACGAAAACTCCTGCTGATGTCGACAGTATCAATCGGGCTTTCAGTCATCCTACTAATTATACCCCGGTCATATTTGGTCACGGTGATAATATGACTGTTACAAATTTTTCTAGGGACGAGATGCTCGATCTTCTCCGCCCTACTAAATTTGGTCCTGAAAGTCTGTCCTCAGCTCTGTTAAGGCATGGTTTTGTGGCACTGATCGATGCATTTACTTCTCTAATTAACTCGTCATTAATCTCCTCTTCCATCCCTGACTGTTGGAGACCCGTCACTATTATTCCCATTCTTAAATCTAACAATTCTGCTGCTCTAGCAAAACGTTTTCGCCCCATCGCCTTAACATCTTCTGGTCTTAAACTGACGGAGCGTGCTATACTTATGCGCCTGCGTTCTTCTATGTACCCTCCTGACGACCATTTTCAGTTTGCATATGAATCTGAAAGGTCCACTTAGGACGCTGTCGCCTCCCTTATTCACCACATTTGTAAGTCCTTAAACGCAACAATGAAATCTGTGCATTGCGCCTTCCTGGTCCTTTCGTCCGCATTTGACTAAGTCCCATGGTCCATTCTATTTCACAAACTGCAAAAATTTGGTTGTCCCAGATCTTTATTGGCATGGCTGTCCGATTACTTTAATAACCGAACCCAATGCACAAGAGTGGATGGTAAAGTTTCCAAACCGATGATTGACAACTCAGGAGTGCTACAGGGTGCTGTTTCACCGTTTCCTTTCTTTACTTCGCCCGGGGACTATCAATTACTAGCTGGGCTTCCTTCATACACTAACTGAATTTTCCCTTAATCTATGTGATCAACACTTATCAGCATGTGAGAAATTTGCTTACAAAATTCTTTATGACCCCACGCATCCTCTATACAACGATCTTTCAAAGTGTCGCTCTCATGTTTCGAAACGATCCGATTTTCCTTCCATACCCTCCAGAACCAACATTTATAGGAACTCCACGGTCCCATATTTAGCACATATTTCGACAGACCGTGACCGGGTTTCAGCCGAGTTCCTGAGCAGCCTGTCCTAATGCGTTATGATTGACCTGGATGAGTGCATTTATATTCCTTATCAGGCAATCAGTGTATACTGTTTTATCAATTTATTTTTCCCCTTATTTTATTTGTCAAACACATTTTTTGACTAAAATGCGACATTATTTAGTGTACGCAAAATTCTATAAAATAAAATAAAATATAATAAAAATTGGGAGATTTAGGCTTCTCAAAGTGGACGCCAACTTCCACGTAGTGTGATCTTAAGCTTCTTTCTTCCTGGCCTACAAACTAGCTGTTATTTCCCAGGTTATTCAAGTCTTCATTGAGGGACGGCGGACGAACGTGAAGTTGCAAAAACTGGAAATATTTTTTTCTTGCTTGCAAGTATTTCACGTTCAGCTATACCTCGGAGACCCGCGGTGAAACCAATGTATGCACCCCACAATCCCTGAGAAAGTCACCTGAAGTTCTATACTCTTGTCTAGATAAAGTCGTACTTCGGCTTCAAATAAACTCAACAAAATATTTACCGATTAAACATGGAACACATCTATCGCGAAACATAAAGCCCTTTTAACAAGAACCTAAATTAATGTTCTTCATATAAACTTTTCGTCCATATAGTATACAAGTATTAGTATTGGACGATGTTCGATAGCTGCATCAACTGATGATCGGAAATAGTAAAATTCAATATATTCGGTGATCCATCCCATTATAATGCAGGATTAGCTTCCGCTCAAGTACAGAACCTTGTACTGTCCTTTTCCAGAAATGCTCACTCCAACGTGGACTACCTTCTTAATCTTCCCTGCAGGTAACTGATTTGGCCTTGTGCGCGGACAAAGAAGGGAACTATTCAACATCCAATCGGCCAAACTAAACAGTGATATTAGTAGGAGATTGAATGTTTTCGTGAAATAATTCACCATGTGATATGATCGGTCAACTCACCATAAAGAAACCGTTCAGAGCCTGCCCGGTAGCGTAATGGCTAAGGCGTTCGACTCAGAATCGTTCGTCCCGGGTTCGCGTCTCAGTTCGGGTGCGGTCCATATGCACTACTCATGATTCCTAACAAGAATGAAACAGCTGTACACTGCTTCCATGATTTCTTTATGGTCACTAGAGCGACATCACATGGTGAGTTATTTCATGTAAACTTTGATATGTTGTATTTTTAACTAAAATTGTAATTATACACCTTTCCAACCCTACCTTACTGCGTTTTTGATTTCGTTTTCGTCTCGATTCACTCTCTACCTGTTGCTTATATTAAGAGAACAAAGAACGTCAATAATGGTCTCAAACTTCAGGCTAACCGTTCGAACAGTTTTTCAATCAGGTCTCATCAGATAAATTTTCTTTAATAGCCGGTATTTAGGACAGGGACAAGCAGAAAGGAAATCGTATATATGAACATAATTTGTCAGCAGTGCACTCATGTATAGACAAAAATTTTGCGAGCTCATCACCGATTTCGTGTTGCGGCCACCCGTTAGCCATACGTACCTGGTACATACGTGAACACTCCGACTGCAAGTTGCCATCAGAATCTTGTTTGAATGACGGATGTATAAATGGACCGGGAATCCGTTTTTAGATCAGAAATGTGATCGTTGTGTGTTATGTGGGTGTTCAGATTTCTAGATGAACTGACAGGGAAGTGCCGAGTACGCATGCATCATGAGGGGCAGTAACTACGAAACCATTCCTGCGCTTCGGCAAAACGTTTTTTACTTAAGCACACACTACTACCTAAGGAGTAGGCAATCTTGCGCTTTCTAACGTCATCATTCTGCAGGGCGACAATGCTTAATGCACATGGGACGACTAGAGATTATTTATAATCCCAAAATCGCAGTTCTTATTCATTCACGCTTCTGCCTCGGTAACAAGTTTCCCGTTGTAATTATATATAAATATATATATGTATATGTATATGTATAGGGTTCCGCTCAAAAAGCTAATTTAGTTTACTTCTTGCCATTACCTATCAATGAGATTCAATGCCAAATATTTGTCTTCGCAGTTTGCCTTTTTTGTACCTAAGTCTAGCTTACCTGGGTTTAAACTGCTTGCGCTCTTATGTACTGCCGGTGTGCATGCAACACAAATAACTGCCTACATTTGGGTATTCAAATTCCAACAAAAGGCATCGATAAACAGAGCAGTTGTTGGGTAACCCCTCGCCTACATTATCGTGAACAGTGTTTTGCACCTACTAAAAGAACTATCACGATTTCAATGGGCATTCACAACAGTGGTTGCGAACACATTACAGTTACAATGCAAACCAGTACTTTCGCAGCATTCATAAGAACCGAATCGACTTCAGCCAGCTGGTGACGAAGTAGCTGGCAATTTTCATAAACTATTCACAATCAAGATGTGCTAACAAAAGTGGAACAGGATGAGTGAGATGGGTAATAAGTACTCACTGTCCCTAACGTTTTCAAAGCTGTTCGACCCATCGTAGAAAAAAAGAAAACCATTTTGTAATCCATAGTCAACAGGTAAAGTTCACTATGTGTTTTTGTCTTCCATTGAACGTTACCATTCTTTTTTAGGGAATTAAGGACAGTGTTCATCATCGTTATGTGCATCTGTAGCTGTCTGCATATGCGGCTAAGAAAAGCACACGGAATACCTCTCACAATCGAGTTACGTATAAAATTAAGTGAAGCCGAACTGCACAGACAGAGACAGAGAGTGAGAAAAAAATAATAAAATGACCCAGTAGAACTGATACAGAACGAGTTGCAGAACTGATGAATATGAAGGGCGTTATCTGATGATCATTTCACATCCTACTCGATCGTCGCGGACTTCCGGGCGAGAAAAAAACGGTGCATTCATTGAAATGGCGACAAACAGTAATATAGCTTATACGTTACAAAAAATGGCATATATCATTCAAAGCTATACTATTATTCGCAAGTTTCGAAAATAAACAACGTCGGAAGCGCCAGCCATGCACTAATTTATGATTTGCTCTGCTGACGTTATAGACGACAGTGGTTATCCGATACACGTACCAAGGAAAGCAATAAGAAATTTACATTCTATAGAGAGATATGGTACTGCGGCTGTCCATTCACGTTGATCGGCCTTATTTGGTGACGTTAAAAATTGACAGAATTGTTTAAATTTTGCCCTTCGGTTCATTTATAATGAATTTCTTTTTTGAATTTAATTCTGGTGTCAACGATTTAGTTTAGTTGACTTCAAATGGAGTTTTATTTTGACGAAATGAATTTTTATGCGCGAGTGAATCCATAATGATCATGTAAATTTGGCCGCCATAGTAACTTTAACTGTGGGAAACGTTTGGTCTGATGAACACTTTCCAGATCAGACAATCCAACTGTGTAATTGCGACAGCTTAACTACCTCTGGTATTGTTGATGCCCTTTTCACGTACCAAGGATGAATACAATCCGCTTTTTTCCATCCAGTAACTGGACAATTAACCTGGGCCACGAATGCTCAAGCACTCGAAAATTCAAGTATACTTCTCTCTAGTCCAGAAGCACACTATATTTATTTGTGGATCGCCGTAAGTGATCAGGCGCCAATCCAACCGAGCGATGAGGCACTAATTTTCCGATACGGAAATGTGCACTGTCGGTAGACTGAATGCTGCCAAACAATGCACTTATATAGTTCGACTACTCCAAACGAGAAGAAAATAAATTTCAAGCTGCTCGTTGTGAATAAAAATATCACATCGGATAACATTAATTTTAACCAGTGGCATCACAACCTTGCCGCTTTCCGTTGCATTGTAATGTTTGGTCATTCTATTCAGTTGTCTTGTACTTTGTTATACGAAACGATTCCTGCATTCTCAATGAACAGCTTAAAATTTGGCAATTTTTTTCTCGTTAGGAGTAGTCAAACCGTAACCAATCAAGTAGCATGCATTTTCCAATAGTTTTGATTCTATTTCAGCATAAAATGATTAGAGGAAGTAAACCAGTTGGCGGTTTGCGGTGGTTTCCCAGTTGCAAAATATAATGGCTATAGCTACGTTTTGCAGTAAGACTGAAGTGAGGATGTCAGTTATTAGGATTTATTTTTTGGGCAGCATACTTTTCTCTGTATCTCATGTATGCGACCAATTTACTTTCATTTTTCACACAAAACCACTGTATTTCGTCTCATTTTGCATCTACAATAGATCGAACAAAAGGAATAATAGAGCGCTTTAATTAAACTTGTTGTCGTTGCTATGTCACCACTCCAGCCACATCGGCTTTCTTAAATTCTGGCTCAACCGGACGGTACAACAGCCCAGTTCACATTATATTGAACAGTCTAACATGGAAATCAGACTAACACATTTGCTGCGAAATTTCTCTGGACTTTGAGGATTTTTTTCTCAACACCGATTCGCTTTCTGTTTTGCTGCTTCAGCCTAGGCAGGGTTTTAGATCGAAAAGTCACCGCCTGGTTCGGAACTGATTGGTTTCGACAATTTACGTCACGTCGTTTCTCACTCTTTTCAAATTTGCAAACGGGAGAATATCCACACGGATCAGTAGGCTAGATGTATCTGGCGTTTCGAGATCCATACATATTCCAATTTAAAATGATTTTTTGCAAGCTCCGTTAATTGTACTTTGATAAACCCAGCATGAAGTCTATCCGAACAACGCCATCGAGACTGGCGTTTTCGAATAGTAGTACCGAATGAACTAGCCTTCATCATTTTGTTCGAAAGATGGACGCTGTCAGCATCAATCCGCGCTCCCCCCCCCAAAAAAAAAAAATGGAAAAATCGGTCCACTCTCATGTGTCAGTCAGCATTTTCATTCATCACTGCCTTTCTATAAAAGTGAAAATAATGTCTTGTTTTGAATATCTGTAGAAGATTGGCAGGTAACTATGGTGGCATGCAACTAATCTTGTGCGAATGGTAGCATACACGGCTGCGCAAAACATGTGTACAATGAATCTCCGGCGTGCGGATGAACAAACTGACTTCAGTGCTCCCAATAAACTTTATTTGAGCATCATTTTGCATATTTTATTCAAGTACTTGCAAGAAGAAACATGTAATTCAGGGAAAGACAGTTTACTGACCTAATGAAATAGAGCCTTTTTCGAAACTAGTGCCACTTACGACTGTGGACATAACGAATCAAATGGCCGACTTTAAGTTTGATAGTGGAACAAAATCCTCGAAATTCACTGAGTGCATGGTCTGCAGTTTCCGGTTTTGTTCGATACTCAGGCGAACGTCATACCAACATTCGTGTTTCATTTCATCGTGGTTATCGAATGGGTGGAGTTTGAATACATGAGTTCAGGATCCAAGCAAATTGCACCTACTGTGAGAAAAAAATTGGCTCCACTAGACCCCAAATAGAAAGAACATGCAAATAGCCGAAAGCCGTAGGACGTTCAGAATGTTTTCTGGCGCAAAGTGAAATCACCTGGCCAAGTATGACCAGAATGCAATCGGTGGTCTAGCGGATAAGGTCGGGACGCTTGGGCGCGAAGGTTTCGAGTTCAAAAACTCCAAGCGCAGGCTAACTTGCCTGCTTGGCAGGCTACGGTCAGCCGCACTCCCCTCTGAAAATGTGCATTATTATTTCGTTAATAAACGAAGCGAAATATAGAAAAGCTATTGTGTCAACAACCTAATATTTTGCGGAAGCGGGAAGGTCATGTGCTGTGCAGCAGCACATTCAGTTCCCTCTACCGGGTAGATGCTTTCACTAATGCATGCTTGAGTAGTATCACTAGGCTTGAATGAAACACTGGGTTAAGTGATCCACCGTTGGAACTATCGCACTTCGGTGACTGGATCACGTGTTGTGTATGATAAACATTACTTTACCATTACGGCCACTGCTTACGTTCCTTCAAAACCGAAAGAATTTACCTGGAAGACAGAATGGTGCGAAAACGGCGAATCAGAACATGTACAATGCATTCGAGGTTGCGGGCAAAAAGAAAGGTATATAACCTGAACGGTGACAGTGAAGGAAAAGGTGAACGGTGACGACCGCATTTTGAAGTTAGGCCGAAAAAGCTATATTTTGAAAAACGTCATTTTGTTTACTTTTCTGCCTTCAGTTATTCTTTTTGTCTCACTTTTCGTCTTTTTGGTTTCTCTGTTTCCTTCTTGTTTTCGAATTCCCTCTACTTCTGCGTCGTTTTTTTTCGTTTTCTTTTTTTGGGTTCATATATTTCGTTGTTCCGCATTTGTCTTGCCGTCTCCAAGTGCCGTCATGTTTGCGAATTGTGTGCATTGACATTTTTGTCTGTTACCTTCCTGCTTTTTTTCTTCCAACCCTTGTAGTTTGCCTTAACTTTCGGGGATTTCCTGTGACTTTTTGCGTTTTGCACGCCTTTTCTTTGTCTCCGAACTTCATGGGTTGTTCTTTTTGTTCATATTTAGCGAATTTATGTTCGTCTACTACTGAGTAGTACTTATTGAAAACATTTTCAAGCCATTTGTCCTCGTTTCGAATGTGCGCACTCATCGTGGCGAATTCTTTTGCTTTCATTTTGTTTTTGTCTGCAGAATGAATTGAGTTTTTGACCATATTCCAGATTTTGGTATTTGTGTATGAAGCTTGCCCGACTTACTGGTGTAAATTATCTGAAAATCCGTCAAGCGAACCCTAATACTTCGTTGGACATGCATGAACCCTATGGTAACTGTCACCTGTCAGTATAAGGCGAATACGTAATCCATCCGGAATGGCGGTATTTTATAAACATATGCATCCTAAAGTGCCCATGAAAGTTGTTCATGTTTGAACAAGAAATGAAAGCGATACTCACGATACGATCTATTTTCTGAAGAACTATTTAAACTGTACTTCGAGTCTATGTATACAGAGGATTCAAATGGTGATTCAGAGGTTGACGGTAGTCAGTTTGAAGAGTGGTTGCCCACATTCATCACTGAACAACAGAAAGTAGAAAAGTGGATTAGGGTCAAAACAGACGGAAGATGGCGGGAGCCGATGGAATCCATCTAGCTCTACTGAATCTTCTGGTCACCCTAGAGACGGATGGCTTGCCAGGGCTACTCAATTAAACCTTACCAATAGCAACATTACTACTTCATTTGAAAACAGCGCCTTTAGCACCTATATACAAGATAAGCAGAAGGGGAACCGCCAACAACTAAAGACCAGCCGTTTTACTATTGGTGATCTGGCAAATGCTAGAAAATGCTAAAATGCAGATGATTGTCAACCACCTCACGTAAAATCGGGCGATGTGCATGAGGCATCATTGGGAAGTTACTTATCGCTTTTGCTTCGTGAATCTTCTGCCATTCCCTCACCAGATTGTATCTTTAATAAACGAAGTTACAGGAGTTGAAATTTGCTGCTTGAATTATCAAAAGCGTTTCACTTCAGAAAACACCGCCTCATTCTGGAAAGCATGGAGAATTGAATTTGTCGCCAAAAATGCTGGCCTGGGTGGCCATCTTCTTGACGAATTGCAGCAATTACGTTCGGGTGGACGAATACAGAAAAAGTAGAGCTAGGGTATTAAGTAATCTGCTGCAGGATTCTTTAATTTTGGCCCCTTCTACCCAACTATCTACCGTCAACTATCTATCATAGAAACCAAATGGCCCTAGTTTTCTGTTTGTTGAGTTTGAGGTCGTGAGAAGCCCGGCAAACACGGATGTACAATCCGACTTACGTAATATTGAGAAATCGATTACAATTAAGCACTTGCCGCTGGATCCAGCAGAGTGTATACAAGCCATTGTGGTTACGCCACACTACCAGGCTAGGTAGCTCAACTTCAGCAAGACTGTGGAGAACGGGGACGAAAACAAAGCCCCAAGATAACTCATTCATGACTTAGCGAAACCAGCCTGTCAGTGCTTAGTGACCCTCGCTAAGGTCTCTAGAACAAGGAATCAGCTGATTGTAAAGGTAAACCCCATAAAGACGAGTACTAATACTGCTGTTTACTTAGAATAATGTATCCCGGTCTTAGTAATGTGCCTTGTATTTAACAAAGATGCATTACAGGCGGTCTGGAGAACCATGCATCTGGTAAAAGAAGCAAAGGAACTGACACGCGAAAACTTGCTCAAAGTGGTAAATAATACTGAAAACAAGACCACAACTGTAGGGCCAAGTAGACGTTTTCAAGGAGATGCCGTGATTTTCACGGCCAGCTTACGCCCTTTTAACTTTTATATCAAAGTGAACCTGGAGACAGGGGCATATAATAAGCAAACCGTACACCTGCGGCAGCAGTAGGAAAACTATTCTAACAGGCGCAGGGTGGACTCATGGAATTGTCTTTCTGATGTGGCAGTGGCGTGTATGACAAAATAACTCAGGGTATGCCTTGAAGTGAAATAGGAGCTTTTGTTTCCAGACTATATTTACTGTAATCACTTATCAATCCATTTTTCAGCTCATGCCCTCACAATTTCCACCGTGATACACTCTTCTGTTTGTTTGCCGTTATAGTTCTTCCAAAATCAGCTTTTCCACCTTAAACCGCAGCTGTTTTACTTTCTGTATAGTCCTTCGAGTTTCTTTCCTTCCTAGAGGCGTCGGTACGGGTGTTTGATATGTGGAACTAGGTTGAGGTCGACTTTTAGACTACTGAGACTGTCGTTTTGTTCCCAACCTGCTTTCCACTGTTCCTCCCCTAATCCTTCGCAAATCAACCGGATTTTCTTATTCATAATAAACTATCTACGGCGTACTGCATGTCACAGCCTGGCGGGATTCTCAGGGAAATCACCGGTGCCAGAACCTGGATATATTAGTTGGGTCCGACCTCAAACCATGGAAACTCACTTGATCTGACTTGTTCTCATTGATCATATGGTAACAGTAATGTATACACTGGATTAGCAGCCTGGTTACATATCATTCTTACAATTCACTGGGTGTGACCGAGTAGAGTTATAAGTGCTAGTTACTGAGGTTCATCTAATCTGATGCTAAGGAACTGCCGGAAGTCTTCTTTCCATCACGCTTACTTTTGCCTCTAATAGTTGAATTGCCCGATCCAGTCTCTTTTTTCTCGTATATAAGGATCCGGTGGGTGTCGAGTAGTTGCCTTTCCGATGGTCACGGTGTGGAGTCGGCAGGGTTTCGAATAGTGGATTGATATTAGGTTGGAGTCAGTTGTTAAAGACTGTTGCGATGCACTATGGTTGCATTATTTTTCCCCGTTCTTATGACGTCTATCTACTAACTACGACTTGAAATACAACTTCCGATTGTGTATGCACCGAAGATTTAGCTGTTTCGAGTGAAGAGCCCCGGTGCTTTAGGGCAACCTGTTCTTCTGCCGCTATAACATCACTCAATGGTGATTTAAGCATTAATACCACAATAAAATAGTTAAAATCTCTTACTACTCAAATGATCAATATTTTGACTTTCTGCGTTCTCGTGAATTAACTTCCATAATGAAATAACAAAAATCCGGTCGAAATAAGGTGTGCTCACACCTTAACTCATTCACGATAATGCAAATACAAGAAAGAAAAAAAAATTCTGTCAACTGCTCAAAAATCACCGCAACCGAACGAATGGTAGAGTAGAATTACATTCCTCTTCAGTGGATCAACAATCGTATACGCGAATGTATTTGGATGTTCTTTACTGGATGGGAATATCAAGTGGTCACCTTCCTGAATTGGACAAAATAAATGAAAGCGGTGAACAAGAATGATTTAGTGAATTCTTCTTAGTTCTCTGCAAATTCAAAATTTCCAGAAAGGAAAAGAAATTTGTAATTCACAGAACTTTATCTAGAACGCTGAAGATTCCATTTGACTTAAAAGTCAGTTATTCAGGAAATACAACAGGTTTAGTTTTGCAAGATGCAATGGCAATATCTTAATCTAGTGTAAAGCGAACAGTCGGTTATAGGTTTAAAATGTGTTGGATTAAAGTTTTCATGAGGTGACCAGAAAATGCCAGTGTTGGCAATAAAACAATCATACCCAACTCAATCCGTTGCCTCAGAAGCACTGGGACTCCCGTAACCGTGGAACCGCTAAATTGTGAACACTTCATCCCAATGAACCTTACAACAGAATTGACACGTAGCATACAGAATGGTGCTTATTTCATACCCAGAGTGGTCAGAAACAAAAATGAATCGACTGCTAATCAAAGCAAATCCAATAGATCTCATATGAGCTATCAATTGTTGAACAACTACAATGATACTCGTCCGATAAACTGGAAGTTATTCAGGATATGTAACTTGTGCGTCGGAGTGAATTTCTTTGCATAGTACATGGGTAAATGTAATCAGAACCGCATGCTGAATTCAGCGAACTAGAAAAGTGGACTAGGGGATGCGTGTAGAGAATTCAGACGGCGTATCTGCGTAATGTTTGTGGTATCAATCATAGTGTTCTCATATTACCTAACATGGTGAACCAAACTTCCCTGATAAAGAATGATTTTGTGGGGGATATTTTTTGGAGGACAGATGATAGAATATTATGAGTTGGGGTGAAACGAAGCACTTTCTCATACTTTCTGCAACATCGTTTCATTAACGACCCCTCAGTAAGATCATTAGGGTGGCAGTTTACATGATCTTACATTTGTTTATGTAATTAGGTCAATACTAAAACTTAGAATATGGGCATTTACTAAGTGATCGAACTTATCGTGCCTAACAATCTAGTGATTTCTTGGTTAATAGCCGCATAACGACGGATTTATTTTGAGAGGTCTTTTCCTGAAATTTCGATCTAATAACATTGCTTGCATTGGTAATTCATTGTGGTGTTTCTGAACTTCTTTGCTTTATTATTTACGGCGAGCTCATTTAACTGATATCAATCAAAGCCACGTCGTTCAGCGCGTAGTGACTTGCTTGTGAGTGGGGGAAATATCAAAAACTATTTCATAGTTTTGGATACAGGCAAATCACCATTTAGGTGACCAGTGACTAGTTTACATGCCTTGATTGCAGATGAAAGGACGAGTTTTAAGATTTCAGAAGTAAACTTATTTCGTGGTGAACCCGGGTGTAAAGGTACAGGGAGCATATTTACAAAAAAGTGCAGCGTATGCACTAAGTGAGAAAATTTTCAGACCTGATGCATGCCCTCATTCTGGGGCCTAAACGTGTTCCAACAATCACATATTTTGCCAACTGCTGAGGGGAACTATGCTATACTAGGAAACTAAATCTCATCCAGAATCCTACCATTAGCCGAAATAGCATAAATGAATTTGGCAACGACAGTGCATCCGAAACTCTAACGCATGACTTAACCAATTGCTTCCAGACCCCGTGTTTTAGCCATGGTGCTTTGAGATTATCGCACAAAATCCGCAACTGATTGTCAGTGAAATCTGGACTTCATCTTAGTCAGTAACACTCCCTTCTCGTTAGGGTACGATTCAGAGTTTGAAGCCGATGAATACAGCATACATTCTGGTTATAACTACTGGGCCAGAATTCGCTAAGTAATCTCAAATGGATGAAAATCGATGCAGTATGCTGGTTATGACATAAACTCGGTCCAGTGAAATGGTAATCACCTTCTAGTTAAGTGCGAGTTGTAGGTGCTTGCATTATCTTGCTGAGAAACAGCATTGACGTGATTTGTTTGAGGCAGTAATTAGGGAGGATAATGTTCCACGGCAAGAATGTGTGCGCAGAAACCATGGGCAGCGCGTTATATTGCTAATTGACTGAATCCACGGATGAAGGAAGCACACCTATTCGATACTGACTTCAACACTGTTGGGTTAAAATGTTAATTTTAACTCACTTCATTCTTTGTTATCTAGGTGGAATTTGGCCTATCGATAAAGTGACCGCAGTTTCATCGACCTATTTGGTGCATGGGTTCCAGTTCAGGACAAATGGTTCCCAGTGTACTGGCAATGACGGCCATTTTTCCAAACTTTTTCCGATTGACCTACTGCTCATTTTGAAAGGTCACAGCTTTCGATATGATAACTGGTATGTTCAGATAGATAGACTTCAAGCTCTCGGATACAATCGGCCTTCCCCTCTGACGTAAACGAAATGTGGGACTTCCGGCGTCCTAAGAACACGAAGACTGCGATTATTAGTCCAGGTTTTAGGCTATATAAACTTTCCTCGGGGATTAGTGGTACTGGCTTGAACAGTATTATTTTTAATTATTCATCGTGGTTACCTGGGTGCAGGTAGAGTGATATCTTGTTACGACAGCCCCTAACACTATACTAGCCTGCTCTGGCTCATAGTTTCAACCAGTAGGGGTAAAGTGAACGAAGAACAGTGAATGAAAGGAATTCAGGAAATGATAAACAAAAATAATTTAGACTAGGATAGATTTAGAATGCAGATGCGTCACTGACTACGTGACTCAGATATGTCACCTAATGTTCTGGGACATCTCGTACACCCCAACCCAGGGGCCGAACACCGACTGGGGGCAGAATACTGATAGAGGTTATCAAACCTTTCCGTCATGTCACGGACTGACTAATCTACCCACCGTCAAGCTATTATCTGTCTCGAAGACGAGCGTTAACTGAGGAGGTCGACTTTTCGATAGGTCCGGCCACACCAACCTATTGAAATTTAGCGACTATTCTGAGGATCAGTCATTGTGATCCAGTACTCCACGACTAACCACATTTTGGCAACACCGCAAAGATACTGGTGTACAATCACAGATCGTCTCGTATAAATTTGAACATCAGACACCATGTATCTGAGAACAGAAGAACAAGTCCAACTGCTGTAAAAGAACCCGAAATTTGACTGGTAATTAGTTACATAGAGTTCTAACTGACGAATTAACGAAACATATCTACTTTATCAATCCCTTGATCTGAAGGTACAGTGCATGGATTCCGACCAAACAACTCTTGCAACAGCATCTTGCGCTCTGAACGTCTAAAATGCATCCCAGAAGTAGCTGAATCGTCATCCAGACGGTCGATGAATGCTTGCAACCTACCTGGGTCTTCAATTGGAAACAAAATATTCATATTTTCACCTCAGCTTCGAATTTGAAGGTAAAGTATAAAGGAGGACAACCCATAACGAACGCGGGTGAAGGAACACGATTGGTACGAATTCGCCTTCGATTACTCATACACATGTATTACAAAACAAAAACGAATACCCTTGACATACCAGTAGTCAGCACCAAAGAAATGCGTAGTTGGATGAAATGAACACCACTTCTAGATTACGGAAGATTGACATCTTAGTCCTGCGAACGGCGTGACCGCCCTCTAAAGTCTATCGCAGGTTAGAGGTTTATCGATACAATTGCAACCGAGTTGGAAGTCAGCCTGATTCACATCTGCTCACCTTTCATGAGCTCTAGATAACTGGCAGGCAGCTGGGATGCGATACTTATCAAAAGGATTTCTGTGTGGAGTTCACAAGAGGAACTGTCACTTTTCATGTAAATGGTTATAACCACGGATTAAGACCAGTAATTTTGAATGCTTTGTTGATCAAATATACCTTGGAATTTTTGTTAGCTCTACTACTATAAATCTCGCCACCACTACTGAAAATGCAATAAGAACAACCCATTTTGTTCAGCGCTATTATGCATCTATAGAAAACTATCGTCCGAGGAATCACAGCTCATAATAAAGTGCTGATGTCACCGGCAGTGAATCAATGAACCATCGGATTCCTTGATGCACTCACATCTGGGTTTTGTTGACTAGGACTTCGTGCCAGTCGGCAAGGGCTACCGTTATTTCTGGAAGACACGGTCTTTTTTATTTCGTACTCCATCACTGTTCACGATTACTTCTGAAGTTCCTGGTCAGTTGTTGGCTTCTCAAAGTTTTGCGTGCTTCACTAAATATAGCACCTGCGGGCACCGGTCTTCTAGTACCAAACAGATTAACTGATTTTGAAAATAGGCGTTGTTTTTGAAGCATGTGAAATAGAATCCCACTTAGCGTCTACCATTACAAATATAACTGTTCTGAAATGCAACGAATATTAGCGCGAATCTTGGAATATTTATAGTGATAATAACCTCGTGTAAAGCTGAGATCGAAATTCGAGGCCGTTATTATCGCCTAGAACTAGTTGCGCGGGGTGGCCGACCTTCGCAGAAAAAACTAAGGTAAAGTGTGTCGGTTGCTGGAGCACATGATCTCAAAGTGAAACAGTTAGGTTGTAGGCCAAGGTGCTGAAAAAGTTCGTCTTAGTTGAGTTTCACAGTTCTCTTGGTGGTGAGGCTCAAAAACGATTTCTTAAAAGCATAAATTGTCATCCAAGCCTGGAATCGCTCGACATTATTCAGTAAAATTGCGGTTTGTAAAGCCTAAATGACAAAAATGTATGGAGAGGTCAGGACCTATTGTGAGGTGAACGGTAACCTCTAAACAGAGTTCCGTTTGCTTGTCATACATCAATATGAAGTGGTTTTAGTTGCGAACTTGAATATTATCACTGGTGGGGAAAGTTTTGGTTGCTTGACTGTTTGAACCTTGTTTTCACTGTACCCAATCATTAACCTGTTTAGCTTCTTCGACTCCAACAGGTGAGCTGCAAGATACCTGATACTTTTAAAATATATCCGTTTTTTGCTCCGTTCCCACTCAACTTATTGATCGCCACCTGCTCTTCCTGACCCCTGTGCTATATAGTTTCTTGACAAGTGTGTTGTCTTCGCAGACGTCACACAGATAGTCCAACAAAAGATGCCACGTTGGGATATTAAACGCTGGGTTCTTAAAATCAAAATATATACTTTTACAGTTCCACTGTATATTTGAGAGTATGAACATTTAACGGGGCGTCTCCATTTCACACACAGCTGACACCTAAGACGGGAAAACTGTGGTCGCAATTAACATCATGTATTTTTGTATTCTCAGAAAATATTCCTGATCTTCAGGCTTTTGGCTTATAATTTCCGGTTGTTTTTCAGGTAATCCTTTTTTATTGTACAAGAAGCCCCTAAATTCACTAAACCGCATCAGAAGATTTCATTAAAACACTTCAGTATTATCACCTGCTGAAATAATAATAACTTACAAATAGCTTCACATAGTAGACTTGTGATATAACTTGCAACTC
The DNA here is from genome assembly GCA_008360955.1 of Fasciolopsis buskii. NCBI lineage: Eukaryota > Metazoa > Platyhelminthes > Trematoda > Plagiorchiida > Fasciolidae > Fasciolopsis > Fasciolopsis buskii. Next base: position 229,881 of record LUCM01001936.1, on the reverse strand, counting down.
CCTCGATTCTGGATCTTTTTGGACACTGCGTGGAAGAAAATGTCTGCATGAGATACTGCTCGTGGCCAACCTGATTAAGTCCCGGTATATTTTGCGAACTAGTTCGATGTAGACATCAATATTGTCCTCGCATTGACAAAGCTCTCCGCCGAGACACAAATGTTTGAAAATTCGGAATAAGAACTGATCACGTTCATCTGCCGTTAGAAGTCCGTAATTATCGGAATCTGTATCGAGCAGAAACTGTAAAAGAACGACATGCTGTCTCTAAAAAACAATTAAAGTAGACCACCCTTCGAAGTTCATCGGAAACCAGCACTGAGTCGATCACATCATCAAGGCATCGTTTTACGGTTCCATCTGAGCGCGCGGTCGATTCGCGAACCTTTTTAAACACGCTCAATGAAGTGAAAGTGCACGGAACGTTTTCCAGCACTAGCTCGAATTTGGAAGGAACTTAGAAAGTTACATATTTTTTCTCGAAATAAAAAGTACCGAATAGTCCATCTCGATGTAAAACAGTTACTACAGACTCCGAGGTAAAGAAGTTCTGTCAAATGGGAGCAACAGCAAACCTGTAAGAATCACACCAATTTCTTTACCTTCAGAAAAGCTTGAGCCTCGTATTCCATGAAATTCTCATCGAATGAAAATGTGTACACCTTCAATCGGCCTTTCATGGACCTGAAACGATTTCGTCCAATTTAATCCATTCAGGATCGAAGTACCATTTCATTAAAAGATTTTGTGTATCTGTCGATGCCAATGCCGGATAAGTCCGATTTTCGAGATGTAAAAAAGTAAATTTTCCACCACCTGTGCACTCCAATGGCATAGTAGCGATAATCGAACTGCAAAATGACAAGTGAAATCAAAAATATGTTGTCACTGTTCTAATTATTGTAAAAAAAGCTCTTTTGCATTGTTAAAAACTATTTGTATACATTAAGAGTGTGTATAGATTAAACCACTCCTTTATTCATCACAGTCAGTACTGTAATCAAACCTTAGAGCTTCTAACGTATCCAGCGTAACCCATCCTACTGAGAGGGGCAAGTTTCAAACGGTCATATATGTTCGTCAACGACCGTTATTCACAGGTTCAACAGGAGAATAGTCATGCAAAATGTTCTCCATAAAATCAAGAAACCTTGGCCGCTAACTCCGAAGATTTCAGTCGGCTCTCCCAGTTTCAGTTCAGTCTCGTGCCACTTACTTAATCAGAAAAAAATCTTATGAACTCTGCCTGGTAAATAAGACTTTGTGCAGCCCCAGGATTCGGTTTTAGAGGATACATATAGATGAGAAACTACTTGGTGGATTTAGGGAAACAAATCTAATTTCAGAAAGAGGTGGTGCAACTGGTTTAACTCCCACTTGACAATTATGACATGACAGCCAACAACGACACTATACTGTCACAAAGAGAGCGCAGCTTAACGGGGTGTGACGGCTTGCGCTCCTCCATGACCCAACAAGCTATACAGGATGGCTCATCCCAAGCCGAAGATACAATCATGCCTAGGTCAATGGGTAGAGGCCTGACAAAGTAGTCTCCTGGTCCTCCCGGTGGGGGTTGATCTAAGTTGGCAGCTTAGTCGAAAAAACGAGTGGGAAGCTAATTGATCCAAGTAGATGGATTTCCACTTTACTATAGCCCACTGCCTTGCGGTCAGGTTCTTGTCAGAACTAAAGGCTTTGGTTGAGAACCCTAATCATTCTCTCGCTTAGAGGTCGGACACTTTAGTGGTATCCGTCCATCAATCCTCATAATTTACACGTCTACAAAGAATTCCATAATGCATCGGTCGTCGCGAAGGATAACCAGGATCGAGCTGCCCATTGTCCCGAGTAGGGTGAGTAGTGATAAGTATGCTACTGCTCAGTGATCCCCCTCTTTTATTCAACCTGTCTCTTCTGTCTCCAACTAAATCTCATGTTGCGCCCTGCCTACCCATAATGTTCTCACTAATAACACGCCCGATACTCCAAAAGGTTCGTTGTCAAGCAGTGTAGTAAGAGGTTTTCAATCTGATAGCTCACATTTTCTCAGGACTCGTCAGCCTCTGAATCTTGTGCGCACTCTCACTCAGGCTGGTCAACAGGCGTATTTGGCTCTGACAGTGGACCCACTATCGATTTATGTCTACTGTTCCAGTTCAACACGAATTCGGGATACGAGTAGAGTAATTCAACTAACTGCGCCGAATGTCTCGTCAAGACATCTACTGCACACTTCAGAAGACGAAGCAGCTCAAGCTGTGGGTGAACGCGGTGTATGAATAGTCTTGAGTGAGAAAGCTGAAGCAGCCCTTTTAGACTGCATCTCAGTCAACAGTCGCTTGTGTGCCATGAGACAGTAGGGATCAGCCGGCCTCCGGATGCATATCTGTATTAAGCCCAATTGGTTTGTCATCTCGGCAAACTTCTGTCTGATTCGGCTGTTCGCAACAGCCGTGTACAAAAACTATCAGAAAAACTGAGAACAGCGACGAGCAGCAATGTAGATGTGCGCTGGGACGAAACTAAGCAAGCGATGCATTTGGCTGCAGGTTTCCCCTGTGGTCCTAGGTCTAGCCTTCGTCAAAGGTATTGGATCTAGCAAGGGTTTCTGAGTCTAATGGATCAAAAATGCCAAATCCCTAACTTCAAGGAGGTGAATAAGATGCGATGACAGTTGCGGCGTCAATTGACCGTAAGCCTTAAAAATGATTGTGAAAACTAGTGGGTTAAGGTAGCCGAAGAGATGGAAGTAGCAGTCGCATCAGGTAATAGTCAAAGCTTAAGCTTATACGTAACAGCGATGGGCAGCGAACTCCAATTAGTGAAGTCATGAGCGATAGGAATGGGAGTTGATCCATGGTAGACAACAAAGGCTGGACCGTTGGGTGGAGCACTTCAAGGATCAGTTTATCTGGCCGCACGCTGACGTAGTTAGACCGACGTCCGCAGCTGCAAATCCTTGGGCTGTTCCTGTTGACCCTCCGACAGAATAGGAAGTCCAGTCGAATATCCGACTTCTGAAGGGGGGAGAAGCACCCAGTCCCGAAGGACTTCCCCCAATTCATTGCGAATTAGGTGGAGGAGCTCTGATGGAATCAATTACATTATCGATTCATGATACTTGGAACGGGGAAAGTATTCCGTTATCGCGGGTGAGTCGCTGATTATACCCATCTTCAAGAAGGACATAAGGAGTGATTGACATTCATCCCGACATTGGTTTAATGTCAATAGGTACTAAGGTCTTAGCATCAATGATTATGCGTCGTTTGATACGGATTCGCGAGAGTAACATCGGCGAACAACAGGGCGGATATCCTCCAGGTCGAGGTTGCATCGACCAGATGTTCACTCTTCGCTAAATACTCCAAACGCGCCATATAGTTCGCCACCCTAGGATCGTAGTCTTCTATTTGAAAAGCACGTTCGACTCAATGGATCGGACAGCGCCATTCAGTGCTCTCCACCGAAGTGGTACGCCAGTGTACTTCGTGAACTTGCTGCCAGCATTGTACTTGCATACATGTGGTCGCGTGAGAGTATACGGCGAACTAACAAATTCATTGAAAACGACTAGTGGCAGCAACAAGGGTGTTCCGTCTCTTCATTCTTGTCAAACTTTGTCATGGACGAGGTGTTGGAGAATGCTTTAGGTCTCCAAAATGCACGACTCGAACTGGGAATTGATGAGAATCTATGCGATCTAGATTACGCAGACTACGTCGTGTACCTGTTCGAATCCGCGGACCATGCACAACGCGCACTAGACAGACTCTCGAGGTGTGTAGCTCGGTTTGGCGTGTGCTTTGCATCTTCAAAGTGCAAAGTACTGGTACAGGACTGGACGACAGCAGCGCCGAACTTGACAATGGATGGAGTCGAACTGACGATTGTTGACCGATTCACCTACCTTGGTAGCTGCGTGTCCATCGATGGCAGCTCGGGATTGGAGGTAATATGCGTATATCCAAGGCTCGTGCAGCTTACGCTGGATTGAAGCACTTGTGGCGTCGGCTTGATATTTCACTGAAGTTGAAAGGTCGTGTGTACTGTGCCGCAGTGCGTTCAGTTCTGTTGTACGGTTGCGAGACGTGGAGTATGCGTGTAGGCGATTTTCGTCGGTTGGAGGTTTTCGACCATCCATGTCTACGTAGTATGACTAGGATTGGATGGAGTGACCGGGTGAGTAATATTGAGGTTAGGAATCTGGTATTGGGTGCCACTTCTGAGAATAGCTTGTTTCAGCGTATGAAACTTAGTAGACTACGCTGGTTGGGTCACGTGTTGCGTATGACAAACACTCGTCTACCATACCGTGCCTTATTTTGTGTTCCTCCTAAGGAATGGAAGAAGCCTTGGGGAGGCCAACAGATGACGTGGCAACGTGGGATGAGAAAATGTGCAGCGAACTGAGGTAAAGTAGGTGTCTCACGCCTTCGTGGTTGGGGTCCGAAAGACTCGTCAACTAGTTGGCTGGAGACATTAAAGGATATGACAGTGAACCGAGAACAGTGGCGATCGTGTTGTCATTTTCTGTCGAATCAGGATGAATAAAATGTATGTTTGTGCAGTTGGACTGTGTTCCATTTGTTGGGTACTCTTGGCTCTTTAGGTCCACTCTCTGTTCCCCTTCGGTATTCACTCTTTTTATAGAAACGTGTAACTGTGGGGAAAAGACAGCGGTCAGCGAGGCTTGCCTTGCTGTTTGACGCTGAACGATGATGATGATGATAATGTAGTCTTGGTAAAATATAGTGGGTAACTTAATCATTGAGTCGGAGTTTAGATCTAAGTTACTTTTACCCGCGTCCAGGCAATGAATGGCCTTTACAAGGTAAACCAGTTGTGGAAACAAATTATGAAATAAACCTTGGTTTCCCAAATCCATCTTATAATTCCTCATTTCAGCGTGGCGCTTTCGAACTAAATCTTAAAATGATATACTTCATTCGTCAAAATTACATGGTATATAGGTCGGTTCACGTCGAAATTTACTGAATGACTGTCTTTGTCTATCTGTGCCTGTTGACCCTTCGATAGTCTTCTTTACGGTAAACATCTGCGCTCGTCTCCTCAAGTGTTGCAAACCTCCTTGAACTAAAGCGGAAGACAGTCGTTCCGCTTCTCCTCTCAGGTCTATAATTGGTCTAAGGTCTGACCCGTATATCATTCATCTGCTGCCATTTATCAACCTGTTCTGACTCCCGGACACTGATGTCTAAATTGCATCCCACCAGGGCGCCCAATTTACAATTTACGCATTACTTGTAACCCCAATAAAGTACCCTGGGTGCAATCTTAAAGAGCATTCACCCTAGCTGAACAAACATTCTGATCTTATCGATGAGGCCGTTTCAGAAGAGCAAATCCACCCATTGACTGAAAACTTTCGTCGGCCTTGGTGATGTTCAACCTGAGATGAGCACCGTTTCTGATACTGTTTAGTCAATTGTCCTCATGCGTTACAAAATCGAATTACCTTCTATTCAAAGGTACATATTATTCCGATGATTTTCTGTTATCATAGACACATATATACCGGCAACTGTGATGGGTTTAAAAATTTCTTTTACTAATATTGATGGGTTGAAGTATTTAATAGGTGTAAAAAAGCATCAAAATCATCGCGAATTTATTTCCAGAATTCTCCTATTACATTTGTTCGTAAACTGTGCCGAAGCCATTTAAGCATGGATGATCTTGGTTGTTAACGTATACTCATCCGAGAGGAAGAGATAAAATCTTACTGAAGCATAAAACTTCACCAACGTTTTTGAAATGGTCTTCGAACTTATCCTAGTTTGGGTCCATAGATGACAACAAGTTCGCATGTGCAACAGGACGACTTATTTTATCGAGCATTCTATCCAGGATTGCATCTGCATTTGTAGGCTAAAACCTGTAATTCATTAATTGGGTTATTTTGTGTTAACTGAATCCTAATACTCATGGTTAGTCAGGAACAGGAGAATTTACGTTTAGGGGAAACTTAGTTTGCATCAAAGTTAACCTTGCATCACGGTCGTTATAGCGCGCTGCGTTAGTCCCTCGTGTTGTTTTCGTGAGAGTGAAGCAATAAGCCAAAAATAATAAAAACTCTTGGTACTACATTCTAAAAGATAATGACATAACTAGAAGACCTTTATCAATCTAAACTTTTGTATGTAAATATATACGACGTTCTAAGCTAAACAAGAGCTCCATTGATGTAATATTTGACTAAAGAACTCCTTTTCATCTTTTACTTTATTAATGAATCAACAGTGCACATCAATTTTCAGGAAAGAGGCCGCGGTCAGCAGAGGGCTGCTAAGTTGGGGAAGTTGACCGGCGGTGGAAGGATTCGGACCCGCGACCTTCACGTGCAAACGCCACGACCTTACCCTTTTGGCTACCGCCGGCCTCAAGCATGCCCCTCGTAAAGGAAACCAGTCACATTAAGGAGGCAAATATTTAAACGATGCAGGCGTTAGTGGATATGAGTATAGATTAAGCGCGCAATAAAGCATAGAAAAACCACCTTGTCAAACAGCAGAAAATGCTGTGCCCCAACCTGACAATGCTTTAATTTTGTTGACGGGTGCATGACATTTGGAAATCCGCAAAACACTAACAAAACATTTCTCGAAGTCACAGAAGTCTTTCAAACGGATGAAGAGAACCGTAGATAGGGGAAACTTCATGGCTGAAGTGACGGAGATAATTCCTTGGTTGCAACGGAAGAGGAAATATAAGAACTAGTGTTTCTGGAAGAAGCTTTATACCTCATTTCAACAGAATTTCGCAAACATGTTATCCTGAGTGGAGTGTTTTCTTTCCAACTTGAATTAAAATGAGTGAAAGCACATCTCGATCCACGGTATGCTCAGTGTAAAAAAAGATCACAACCAGAATCTTGAATATATCGAAAACATGCTTGATATAATGATATGGTCATTTACTGAGCTGCCTAGGAGAAGTGGATATGGATATTGAAATTCTGAAACCTGTTGGTGTATAATGTGAAAATAACTTTATATCCAAACTGATGGACACCAAATTAAAATGCCAACGAAACCAGTGAAGAGCTTATATGTAGGTACCTTGCTACGATAAAGCTATTTGGATAAAATAAATGGGTTGAGAATGTGCTTTGAGGACCAGGAATATGGTCGCGTTTATCGATTCTCTAGGCTGGGAGGACCTAACAAACAGTTCTCTTTGTATAACCATTAATGTTGCAACAACGTCCTCTGATTTCGGTTGCTGCCTCACAAAACTGCCCTGTCAAACGGAAGAAGAACGGGGAATAAGGAAAGATCGATTGGAAAATAATACGTTGAAGAACTACATAGAGGAAGAAAGGTTTTAAATGGAAGAACGCTACTGACTGTGACACTGCACCATAGCACCTCTTGTCCCCAAACGTTGCTTCGAGGGACCTCGTGGACCTCAACCCGGTGGCCTAACTGCACCATACCAGTCAGTCCACTGGTTAAAGCTTTCATATTTTCCCCATGTCATCGACTGGCAACCTCAAGTCATTTTTATATCAACATCTGCCTCAAAGAACAGCATACAACGAGACGGTCGTTTTGTGGGCATGCGCAAACTCATGTCCCAACCACTTTCATCTATTTTGATTCACTGCCCGTTTTAAAGACTGAACCCCAGCCCCCGATACCTTACGCCCAGCCTCTGAGTGAATGACTAAAACCCCTACTATATCTTACCAATACTAAGAAGACGACGGCTTTCAAACATCAAAAGATTTCGTATAATTTCTGTTCTCAACGGTCATGTTTTGGAGCTGTAAAACAATGCTGACCTAACTGCTGTCGTGTATACTCGGCCTTCGGTCGATAACCGAATGTCACGCCGATACTTGGGCTTTCCATATGCGCGAAGACACTGGATTCGATATGTGACCACCAGGAGATATACAATGACGCAAGTAACTAAATCTATCCATCTCACCCCATTGCTCCTTCACAAAACAAGGTTTGGCTTTGAGACAGAATAACCAAAGACCACACAACATCCCTAAGTGGATTCATTATGCATTCAATCTCTCGTCATCCGAAAGAGATTTCTGTGGCAAAAGACATTCTCTTTTAAATAATTAGGGTGAACTGAACTATGAAGTCGGGTGTGAGCTTCCGAGAATTTTTTATTTATTCTCCCAGGTATTACGTGTTACATATATATATATCCAGATTTGACAACGAGTCTTAGTTTGGATCGAAACGTCACGATAAATGTATTAACGCAGTGTACGCCTTGTCAACTCTATATATATATATATATATATATATATATATATATATATATATATATATTAGTCGCATTGATTTGAGATGACGCACAATGTAACGCTGAGGCAATAATAATAAAGGTAAAGATGAGAAGAATAGTTAGGAGATAAATTAACACTGTTTACTTGCTTGTTTTGTCCTGAATGTCTTTAGGTGCACAGGGAAACAATGCCCCTTGACTTTCGACTCCCCGTCCGTAGGTTGGTAGGCTAGCATGAGTCAAGTGGAAATCAGCAGTAGTTAGAAAATCATCCCCGTTTGAGCAAAGTGAGAAACCGTACATGGCCCACATCAGCCAACCCTGTAACTGATCCTCAAAACTCCCACGTAACTTGAACTTTGGGACACATTGGAGTATTTTTGATTGCTGTTTTGTTATAAACATTCAAATTACATCTGTTCTTTCTTTTTAGGCTGAACCTGGATTACAAATTTGATGGAATCTCAAGTCAAAGCGTCTGTCTTCTGATTTGTCCCCGACTATAATTTATCGGACTTACATTTGAAGCTGAACGTCACTAATCAGATATTGGTAAACAACGGAAATATTTCCAAAATCCGGCACTGCAGGAAATGTCGTCAGTGTACTGTCACAGTTTGCAACAAGAAAATCTCAATTCGTGTCAAATTCGGTGATCACGTGGCTCAGTTACAATGTGCTAAAAATATTTTGCGAAGCAGTGAGAAAACGGTATTAATGTGGCAGGGGAAAATCATATCCAACACACCGTGATTTCGAATAACTGTCAACCCCTCGCATCCCACGGAGTCTCATGAGGGACACAACCTGAACACTTGATCATCTGCATGTGCCTGATGGTGTACCAGTTTACCACCGACTGCGCGGCATACGATTCCATTTTCTTAGTTTTGCAGCATGACTACACTCAGTGGAAAAATCAACCATTTTCTCACTTAGCAACGAACTTAAAAGACAGAATCTTGACCAGCCGATTAAAAGATCCTTTCATTAGTCTGCAGCAGTTAGTTTAGGTCGGCTCCGAGTTTAAGGCGTGAGGATGAGTTGGGCTAGAACCAAAACTTTAAATCTGCGAATAGCCGGAGAACTGGCAAAAATGTCCAAAACAACACGGAATCAATTCAAAACTTACCAGAATGACAAACCTACGCCTATGTAGTCTAGTCAGTAATGCTGATCTATCCGTCAACCCGACGCCCATCTCAGCCAACTTTGGGAGCCTTCACCTAAACCGCTGACATTCCCCTTCGTTTCCTCTGCAGCTTTCATTGCTTCTCATAAGATAAGTGGGTCATCTTCACAAATTTCGTCGCAATGGCAGACGGTTAGTTACATAAAACACTTGTCGTTGTCATGCTATCATCCACTACGAATGATGCATCCCCTTAGCTGCCTCGAACGATCTGTCGCCAGTATTTGGAATAAAGCGTTCTTACGTGTTTTGATGGATACCCTCGTTCATTGTCCGTAAATAGGCAACGGTAGAATTGCCATAGCATCAACACGATTTTTAAGCACCAGCTGGAAGTACTGCTTAGTCACTCACCAGCGCAAAAATCTCATAAAATTTTGTGAAATTAACCATTCTAAATAACCTTAGCTCCGATGCTGTCTTTGATCATAACAGTCTGGAACTTTATGGGGATGTCGAAATACCGTAACACGAGAAAAATCACCGAAGTACTGTAGGTCCAATGTTGATAAAGCGCACTGATCCACTTTCCCTTTCGTGCATCGCACTCTGACCTTTGCAGCAAAATACCGCAGATAGTCACTTGACTACCAATGTTCTTATTAACGCCGAAATTCGTGAAATACTTGAAGGACATATCAAGAAATTTTCATAAATACTCTAGAGATCCCAAGTACTCACCAAAACGAATAAAAGATAGAAAAAGAGAACGGTCTTTGATTATAGTCAAACAATCAACTGGTTCGCGCCTTTGACCAGAATCGGCGTTATATACCACACAATATCACAGTGCAACCTTTACACCAAGATCGATCTAAGAAGCGGACATTTCAAGGTTCTAACCAGAAAATAGAACAAAATGCACAATGCCTTCAAACATGTTGGAAAATTCACCCAATCTAAATGTATTCCTCTCGAAGTGACCAAACATTCCAGTGGTCAGTTGCACGATATTCGACGAGTATTCGATCAATTCTTTGGAACGTCTGACAATATCCATACGTGCGACATGTCTGGGATTCGATTTTCCCTATTAACTACGGACTGTTCTGAATCTGGTCATCTGTATGAAGCCCTTACAACTGCTACCGGGAAAACGATTTCGATACTGAAGCCCATAGTGTTCAGTCCATTATTCGAAGTGATTATCAGACCAATTTTTATTCCGCTCACCCAAGTCATCATGGTCTACTCATTATACGCGGTATTGCCAGGATAACGCTTTTGTTAAATTTAGATACAACTCATATACTATTCATTTCTAGTGCTGGTTTGAAATCGCATGCGCTAATCCGAAAGCATTCGCTGAGCATTTAGTCATTCGTTACTCCGTTGAATTAACAAGTTGTCAGTTGCTCTACCTGTTTGCAGCCCATTATAGGCAATGCTATGACATACAAACAACTCAAAAACGCATTTACTTATGTTGACGTTGTTACAAGGCATGACAAGAGGCTACAGATCACGACGAAGGCTCGGCTAATTTGCTGAACACAATTAAACATTACGGCTCCATAATGAATTACGAGAAAGACAATCACAACTACTCTTACGAATCGTGTTCTCGGTTGTGAGATCTCCATTAGGGTTACCAGGCCCGGTCTGGAGCATATCCGATGCCTGAGATACACGAAACCCCCCCCCTGTGATGCTAATGTACAAGGACGCACCGCATGGGCTGTTCGCGCATTATCCTCATTGGACCCCTCGGTTTCTCTGACAATAATTGTCCTCTCGGTCATAAAATATTCCTTTTACCGACTAACATCAAAGATAGCTTCCGCTGATTGAAAAGAACACTGGAAAATGCAGTTTTCGCTGTTGTTTTAAGAGGTATGTTACCACCAGTCGAGGCAGATACTTTCAAATTAACGATCTGTATCATAATAAATCAGAGTGAGAAGTCCGTTGTTGTCTTGTGACGGCGACCTGATACTGCCCCGACTTTGGCAGGTTGGGTATACGGTCTTAGTGCTTTCAACTCTCTTGCACGGCTGCGAAACATGGAATTTAAGTACTGAAGGGGTTCATTGCTTTGAGGTTGTTGACCATCGACGTTTGCGCAGTATCGCTAATAGTGGCTGAAATGACTGAACCAGCAAGTCCAGAGTTAGAAGCCGAGTGATAGGTGAGGTCCCAAGAAATACCGCATCATATAGCGTTTGGCTTAATATACGTCGCTGGTTGTGGCATGTACAGAATCTGCTAAATACCCGTCTGCCATGCTGTTTCCTTTTTTACTTTCCTATGAAATGAAAATCCACGTACAGGTCGGGTGACGTGAAAGAGGAGAATGAACAAAGGTGAATATAGGTAATGTAGCTGCCTTACGTCCTAGATGAAGTCAAAATGATTCCTCAACTAGTTGACTGGAAATATTGAAGAATAAAACAAAGAACTGTGAACATTGGAAATCTTTTTGTTGCTTCCTGTCGAACAAGAACGAATAAAAATATATGCGGCTTTAGAATCGGATTATATATGCCGCGTGTTGACTACTATGATGCTCTTATTTTCCACTTCTGTAGGTTCACTCTCTGACCACTCAGTATATTTCATTGGAACATGTAACAGGGTGAGGAAGGCAGTGGCTGGTAGGGCCTGCACTGTTGTTTAACGCTGTATGAAAATGATGACAATGAGGTCAAATCTGTCCAGTGTGACTGTACGTGATCCAAGAAGGGAATTTTTCCACTTTTAATGTAAATATATGTATGTCAACAGATTTCAGGGAGCCGCACATATTATTCAGTGAATACGGACCAAATACCCCAAAACACGAGTAGAACATAAGGCGGGGAATATTTTTTAACTGGGTTGGTGCGATTTTAACGTCCTCCTTGAGCAACTGACTACTTCATTATGTACATAGCGGTTTATTACTGGGGCGTTTCCCGGGAAAAGGACGGCATTACTCCATGTGGAGTAAGTAAGGACGTTCCTGTAAAAAGGTGCCCTGATAGAATGAATGGTAAAATGCTTCTGTATTCCTAGGTATTACTGAAAACCAATAGTTACCAGACAGAGAAATGCTATACCAATGAGTCTGCGTCATGTGCAACAAGACACAAGGGCATTGGTAGGGATCTGTTTGTGAAACCAGTTTTATAGCTACTACAAAATTTGAGGTCAATTAACCTGGATGTTCCAAGTGATCCGTGTACTTTACTTGCCACTTTACACGAAACGCCGATTGCGAACATTTTTGGACGCAAATATGTTCAGTTTAAATTGCACCAGTGTAAATGGAAGGTTCCGGAGGACGTTGTTTTGCAACTGTAATATCAGCGGCATATCGCCTTTCAGGAGATCCTCACAAAATCTGGCCAAATTTGGATCGAACATTGAGACCACATCCCATTTTTCAATCAGACTTTTAGTGATTCATCCAAGCCAGCTAATGTACGCAATTAAGTTTGCTAATTAATGATTAGTAGTATAAACACTGCCATGATCATTTTGTTAACAACATATGGATAGTGATACGTCAATGCGTAAATCCCTCTGGGAAATAAGACGTCCACTGCTGAATTCGCCTATCAAAGGATGTTCGAGAATTTGGTACTTTAGAGGAATCCTTTGCTTCCACATTTGGGTAATTCATGTGGCTTATCTCTGATTGCATAATATCAAGAAAAGAGTTTGGAAGAGCTGATACCTGGACGGATTACACAACAAGACATGGAAGCCAAGTTACATAGCCCGCTGCTTCTTATAGATAACATACGAAGTGGAAATTTTTGTAGTTTGCCAGTCGGCGCATCCAGGGTTGTTGTTGGTGGGACGGTATATACCGATAAGTGCTCAAATAATGCAACCCCGATTAGCCATAGTCTGTCGATTGTTCTGCGAACAGACAGCAAACAGCCGTTGGTCGTATTTTTCCTGTTTAGGTACTGTATTTGGCAAACCAATATGACAGACACGTGGATTTCCAGATGCAGCGATAATGAAGACACGGTGTAAGCCGTCGTCGGAACTAACGTTCAATATAAAGAATTATGTTACCTTATAAGGATGACTGGGTATTTTGCCTAATTGTAGACAGCTAGCACCAGGGCAAGATCGGTAAATTTCAGGCCGGCGATGGCCAAAAGGGTAAGGTCGTGGCGTTTGCACGTGAAGGTCGCGGGTCCGAATCCTTCCACCGCCGGTCAACTTCCCCAACTTAGCAGCCCTCTGCTGACCGCGGCCTCTTTCCTGAAAATTGATGTGCACTGTTGTTTCATTAATAAAGGAAGTAAAAGATACAAAAGACAAAAGAAGTGTGGGCGATGAAATAACAGCGGGAGATGGAACAAATTCAACAGAAACAGGTTTTTGGTTTTACTGATACACATTGTCGTCTTACTGTGGAAATGCATCCATGCCACTTCACCCGTAAATAACCAAATGTTGAGTAAAGCATTGGTATATTCACCTTCATGGTTTTTTGTTACATCATGAAGTGCATTGATTGCCAAAAATCTCCCCACTGGAGCTTTAGATTCCCGTAGTTACCAAATTCTCTGTTGACCATTGGGTCACAGCTGTGCCAACCACATGAACTAACAGTGGGGACAAGGTCAGGCGGGTACGTACGGCGTGAGTAAAACTGGAAAAAATGATACTGTAAAGATTCCCACCACTATTATTAGGACCTATGAACTCGTTAGCACGTTAAACTGTTCATTTCTCTCAAAAAGAAACACGCATCCAAAGGCTTGCAAATGCCAGACAATACCAGGGAAAACGAGTTTTCGTCAATAGTTGCAACCAATCACCTAAGAGGTCGTAATAAAAACAACCATGAGTCAATTCAATGTCGCGGTACGAGTTAAAAGACGAACACATTGAGAGCAAGTAAAATGCTAGGAAACCAAAAGGATGAAGAAAACCTAATGGTTAGCCAGCAACATCTGTCGCCTGCACCAACATTGCGGTCAGATGTTGGAACATTCAGCACTTTAAATAAAAGTTACAAAGCATTTTTCCATTCTTCAGTTCTGTTCTCAGTAGTATTGCTTTTAAGACTAATTGGTCAACCGTTGTATCTGATACTACACACAAGTAAACTGTATTAAGATAGTAGACTAGACCAATCTGAGTGAATGCAGAAAACGGGTTTGAGGAATTGCTCCGCGCATTAGAAGTTAACAACACCGACAATGCGTCAATTTTTGTCAGTATTGCAGCCTCTGAATCTGGGTTCCTTCAATGTGCGCATTTTAATTCAGGCTAGCCAACAGGCGTGTTTGGCTCTGACAGTGGACTCACTTTAGATTGATGTCTGCTGTGTGAGTGAAACATGAATTCAGGATTCGAGTAGAATAATT
>LUCM01001936.1:157093-210528 GCA_008360955.1 Fasciolopsis buskii | reverse complement strand
CCTTTGTTCTATCATGCATTTAAGCTGCTTCACTTCCTCCGCGCTATATTTCGACGTCGTTTTTGCTTTTTGTTCGACTTTCTCCCTTCTTGTCCCGTCATGAGTACCAAAATAGGTAATATGCATATGGTCTGCGATCGATTTACGGAGGTGAGTTAGCTAAGCACCGAGGACAGTTGGACAAAAGCACAATACAGATGAGGAGAGGCGACATTCATTTCACGTAGCAGAGGATATTATTTTTCTCGCATCGATAGTATGTATACAGGCACGATTACTAGGTAAGGCCAGCCAATTAGGGATTGGAATCATTCACTGGTCAGTCTTCAGCCCTCAATGTTGTTGAATATAATCAGAGGGAAAGGGTTCTTTGTGACCCCCATCATATCTATTCCGGAAAATTGCCTAGACACAAAGCGTTTGTCAATTCCACAACATAAAATCGCTTTATCTCTACCTGAATAAGCAACCACTTATTTCTTAAACACTTTTATCATTGAGCCCATTTTATATTCTGGGAACTCTCCGCGACAGACAGTACATCAGTTTGGGGCTACTGACTTTTACTTCCTAAGCTTAGCGAGATTGTCCTCGAGTGCACCTCTAGCCCCAAAGAGAAAACTTGGCAAGCAAATCGAGATCCAGATTTCTATTGATGGTACGCCTGTTGTGCATTAGGTCACTACGGGTCCTGTGCTAAGATGCGAGGCGATGTCCCATCATATGAAGGGACCACTATAAGCGAATTTACTGCCCAACGCCGAGATCTACTGTGTCGCTCCAGATAAACAAATAAATTCTTAGGTGCATCTACCAAACTGAAAGCTACGGATTCTCTAAAGGATCGTCGCTTTCGCCGCCCCAATACTTGTAGTTTTTATGGCTGGAATTCGCAGGTCACAGGCCGTTGATGCCGCCAAGTATGATTCACGCGGAGTATCGAGTCCTAGGAAGGATGAAAACCGATGCGTTGCAGGAGCAAATATCTGCCACAGGTATGCCATGTAGACCATTGCTAAGCCAGGACATGATCGTAGTCGCGAAGCGGAACATGTCGAACGGAATCTGCCAAAAGCTGCATACGGCGTCCAATATTGATGCCGACTGAGCCCCACAGCTCCGTCAACTAGCCATGGTCACATGAGCGTTGATCATAGTAGGTAAAACTAGAAAATTCTCCCCAACAATCGAGCTCCCCGGAGAATCAAACGAGTCCAGGTGGAAGTTCTTACTCGATAGTGTAGGTGCTGATCGAGGCACGTGCTGTAACGGCGACAAGTCTTGGATAGTGGAAATCATCTTCACGGCAAAAGAAGCAGACCCACAAAGATTCTGTTGGCCAACACCATAAACAAAACGGCAGCTGAAGTGGTCCTGAACTAGGGAATGGCCCACCTTCGTATACCGGTCAAGATATCAGCAGAACGAGCACCAGTATTACGAAAAACAAGGCCAACTGTTTAGTACCAACGGTTGGAAAGCTTCAAAAGACACCATAAAATCATGAGCCAATTAGGTCGAAATACTATTCCAGCGGTTGTAAAAGACGCGTAAAAAATAAAATCGTGAAGAACAGGTTGGGTTTCCTGCTGGTTGTAAATGAATCGATTAAATCTTTGCCCTCAGGCAGCTGCTAGAGCACTGCTTTACTTTCCAGAGGTCAAACATCTTCGTCCTCTTGGACAATTGCGCAGCTTTTGACTCTGTTGATAGGTCTGCACCATAGCGCTGCTTTTCGAGAACTGGAGCACCTGATAAGTATGTGTCGGCCGTAAACAGTGGTACCCCTACACTTCATCTCGGGTTAAGACTTATGGCCAGCTTCTGACTCACCACGTCGTCTCCAGTGAAGTACCACGATACTGCCCTAGATTGCAATTTCTTTCACTTCGTCAGGTAGAACATTCCACAGAACGCATTATGTAGTCTTTTAGACGGTGGAGTTGAACGGCTCACAGGGAACCCGGTTTTGCACCCACAGTATGCCGATGATTGACGGGAGCTTTTGACCGCTCCCTTTACGTTGACTGGTTAGACTTTGCCAATAGTCCCAAGTACCTTGGGAGTTTGAATACACCTGGCAGATGTGTTGGGAGTATGTCTCATCACGAATGACGGAATCCAGAGCAACTTTTGCGAGTATGCAACGCTTATGGCACCGCCACAGTTTGTTGCCCTGCCTTACGGTTGCAAGACCTGGGCAATCCGCGTTAAGGACGCCCAGCGTCTTTCTGTTTTCAACTACCAATGTCTCAGAAGAATTAGCCATGTGTAGTGGGGACATCGTCGTCGTGCGCTGGGTGAAGAGAGTCTTTTGACTGAGATAATCGTTTTATATCCCCTTCGGTTGCTTGGACACCTATTACGTATATCTGATCACTGTTTACTTTTTCGTGCCTTTTCACGTTCTTGGCAGAAGCGTCCAAGCTATGATTTGGCGTAGAGGCATGAAGAAGTTAGCTCTGATTTTTGCCTCTTCTGGTGCTTCCCGTCCTCGCCGATGGGCTCGAAGCGATGGGAGCTGTTGTTAGTTGGAGAGGCTGAGAGACGCAGCTCATAACTAAGGTCAGTGGCGCGAATGTTGCGTGACCTGTCTGTAGAACTCACCCCTTAAAAATAATTCGAAAAAAACAAAATATCATAAACTGCAGCATATTTGGTTGGTGCTTCTTCATAAAGTGGGGACATTTTTGAATCGAAAAGCTAGAGAAGAGAAAACCTCATGAGTCCGAGATCAGTAAGAGGAAGACAGAATGACACACTTGCCGCCAATGGAAGCACTGTAATAAGGGACCACAGGCCCGATTTAGCACCAAAGAATAGATGTGAGGCTGTAATTCAATAGCGGATCCAGCGCAAAAAATAACTGTATGAACTGACTCGAGGCTAAAGATTGACGCACAAATGTCAGAGGAAAACGAGAGGAATGCGAATGCCAGCGACAGTTAGATTCATTGTTGGATTTGTTTTACGATGTTTTAATAATTTAAAAAATGAAGTCAGCTCGTCACCTGTCTTCGGCTTAAGTCGGGCAGTCTGCAGAAAAACTTGAATAGGTGCGAGAATCCCAGTCAGCACAAAGAACGCTAAAAGGCCCTCAAAACGGTCCACAAGGGACCGTTTTTCAAGGTTGGATTAAATAATGCCACACTATGATACATATCCTGGGGCTTTTTGGCAAATTTACCGGTAAAGCCCTAAACCGAACACTTCCGATTCTTGTTTTCTTCCGAAGGCTGAAACGAACTATATAAATTATTTCATATCTTGTGCAAAGCAGTTGATAATTTTAGGGAACGTAGATAAATAACTTCGTGAATAGGCAGCAAATAAGGGTTTTTGTCCACAAAAATTCCTAAAATTTGTACAACATACGAAGAAATAATCTTTGAGACCTCCAATGTTCTAGCGAGTCTTACTACGATGTTTCAATAAGGCCGGACGAGTTAGTAACATGAAAAAGGTTCGATTCTTCTTCAAAAGGGTCTGTTTGGGGTCTTTCGGTGGACGGTTTGAGGTTGTTTTTCAGTGTTCTGGGACTGCTTCGGGGAGCTTGTGCTGACCGGGAATTCTGTTAGTTGTTTGCAGTATCTAGCGAGCGTCCTTTCTGGCATTCGTCAGCTTGTGCCACTTATATTCGCCAAGGTTGAGACAACGGTAAATGGCTGTTAGAAAGCCGCGTAAACACGGCCTCACTGCTCTCAACCTACTGCAACATCGTACGATTGTGGGACTTGAAACAAGCGCTGTTGTCGAGGTCCCATGGTAACCGTGTCCCAGGTCTGGTTCCAGTTAGATTGCAGGACTATACGACGAGATGCCTGATCGTCCAGCTTCTTGCGCCAACAGCCTCTTTGGATCTGACGGTGCTTCGACAACAGCAGGGTGGAAAACCCTCTTCAGCTCCTGAGGAGGAGGAAACAAATAACGAGATGCTTTCCTCCCGACCATCTTCTCAACCTCAAAATTCACGCACTGTCCCCTCTAAACACAGCTAGCCATGCACTGACTAGTCTCCCCTCGAATTCACACACCGAACCAACCTCGACCACTTCTTCTGGTAACTTATTCCAGCCATTCAGCACTCGTGTGGCAAACGATCTATTCTACAGCCTGGTTGTTACGTGTTCTCGCGCAATTGTTTTCCCGTTGCCTCTTAGCGTATCGTTCCCTTTTATCTGTGATATGGCTCCCCGATGACTTTGTATCGCGGCCAGACCCTTAAAGATCTTGAAGGCCTGTATCGAGTCACCTCTTTCTCGAGGTCTTTTTGGGGAGTAGAAGCCAAGCACCCTCTGCCGCTGCTCATATTCCACGTGCCTCAAATGTCAAAACTACCGTGCAAAAACATGTTGAACCGGTTCCAGCATTTTCTTATCTTTCACCAAATATGGTCTCCATGCCTGAACACAGTATCCCAAGTAAGGTCCGACAAATGCCTTGACCAAAGGAAGAAGAACGTTAAGCCTCCGAGATCCTACAGTCCTCTTAAGTTGGCCCAAGGCACGCCATGACTTCTTGACCGTGTTCTGACATTACAGACAAGGTTTGAAGTCTATAATCACGATTATTCCGAGGTCCCTTGCTTGCTGAGTTTCTTCCGTCGCGACCTGATGCCCAGGTGGCCCATGTGGCGAGGAGAATTTGCCTGTCCTTCCGTGAGCCACTGTTTTTGTCCACGTTGATCGAGAGATCCCAGCTCACCGACCACTGGTAAAATTTATCCAGATACCTCTGAATAGCCTCATTGTTTGCTGTTCCTAATAGTTTGATGTCGCCAGAAAACACGAGATACGGATTTTTGAACCACTAGCTATGTCATTGACATACATGAGGAAGAGCAGTAGCCCTAAGCCGGACAACTGAGGCACCCCGCTGTACAGCAGTCCCATGTCCAATAGACTTCCCTCGACTCTCATCTAGGAAGGTCTACCCCTCAGACATTTTGCTATCCAGTTATTCACCTTAGCATCAACTCCGAAAGCCCTCATTTTCTGGTTGAGAAGCCTGTGATTCACAGAGTCAAAAGCCTTCTGAAAGTCCAGATAACAGACTTCTGCCCCTTCTCCCCTGTCAATTCTCCCTGTCACTGCGTCCAGGAAGCTTATGAGGTTGGTCAGACAGGAACGATTGTGCCAGAATCTGTGTTGCTCCATCATCATTAACCTGGTAGCTCCTATGTGATTAACTATCCTGTCGCGAAGGCCTTTTCAAGAGTTTTCAGCATGATGGATATCGAGCTTACCGGCCTATAGCTATTTCAGCTGTCCCTGTCCTTGCCTTTATACACCGGTATGACGGTCGATATTAACCAGTCCGCGGGGACTCGCCCCTCGTCCAGCGAAGCATTAAGATGCTGGGTGCAAGGTTTCGCCAGTACCTCCGCCAGCTGCTTTACTATCGCTGGGTGGATCCCATCAGGCCCCGCTGCTTTCGACGCGTCCATTTTTGTTAGGCTGTCCCACACTTCTTCCCCCGTGATCGCTCCGTCCAGAATTTCCACCATAAGGGTGACGGGACCTAGTGCTTGTCCCTGTTGCCCTTGATCCCTCCTGTATACTGTCTGGAAAAATTCTAACAGTCAGCCGGCTTTCTCCTGACTATCGGCCGACGGCCTTTCGCAAAGCTCCCTTAGACTGTAGGCAATTATAACAGGCTTTGTGGTTCCTTTTGGTGGCTCCTGCGATCCGCTCCCCATAGGCAGTTCGGTAATGTCGTTGGATGCGCCACATTCTCTTTCCATCTGCTACTTATCTCGAGTAATCTCGGTAGCCCTGTGACCGTAAATCTCATGAAAGCCCTGTTTTCGCTTTCTGGTCCTCGTGATTCTACTCCTCGACCATGGCGGTAACCCTTTTCGTTTGACCATGTGAAGTGGTGCAACTAAGTAGTTTAATGCTAACAGGTTGCTCTTAACTGCCTCCCGCTGACGATCCACGAAGTTGCTATCTATCACTACTTCCCACCTAGTTTGGAGGCTCAGGTCCAGCAGCCTAATTTCATCCATTCCTGAGAAGTTCCTGCCATATTTATCGGGGGCTATCAGCCCCTGCGTACTCAGTCGCATATGCACTACGGCGTTTTCACTCCTGCCTATTGGATCTTCCAATTCTAGACTTCCTATATCATTCGGTGTTTTCTCTAGCACCAAGTAAAGAATTGAAGATGCTTGCCCGAAGCTCCGTCTAGTCGCTTGGGCAACGTGGTGAGCCATCCCACTCTCGTGCATGAATAGCAGATTTGATGCCCAAAGGTACCTTCCGGTCAATCTCAGGAGCGCTGAAATCTCCCAGTATGAGCTTACCCGTAAACCCTACAGCCACAATGAGAAGCAGAAACAATTACCCGTCCCCCACTCACGTCGACCCCGGGCTCCGGTACACGCCAACAGCTGAGATCCTCCAGCTACCAATGGCTGTGAGGACATCCAGGAATTCTATGCTCGGGGTATGCAGCCTGTGGCCCTCCTGCGCCTCGTACTTTTCAGTCACTGGCATCAGGGTCCCGCCTCCTATTCTGCCAGCCGCTCGATCCAATCTAAAGACTGAATAATCCCGCGCCATTAAATTATTGTCACCCTCCTTCGGCAGCAACCATGTCTCAGTTACAACCAACACATCTACACCCAGAGTCCTGAATTGTAGCTCTGGCCAACTATTACCCACATTTGCAGCATTCATGTAGGCCACCGTCATATATCCTGCCCTCCGTACTTTCGGCCGCTGAACGGACGGGTGTGCCAAATGCTCGGGACTTAATCCCGTGGCCCTTGCCTGTTTTTGGCATGACAATCGAGATCTCCACCCTCACCCACTCGCTCCCAGCCTCCTTAATTTTGCTCTACCGGCGTATGGCATTCACGTATGTCGGATTCAGACAGTATCCCAAGATGCGCCTCCACTGCGTTCACCTCCGGGCTTGCTGCAAGGAATGGCATTCAGTTTCCCCCACCCAACTTTTGAATTCGCGGTTTGCAGACTTCCAGCCTCGCCGTTTGACTCTTGGCGAGCCCCCTTTGCATCCTTAGCCTTGATCCTACTTATGGCGGTATCACTACGGTAATCACCCCCCTGGTGGTCGCCTTGATTCTATCGGCTGATGCCAAGAACCTGTCCCTATGCCGTGGATTGGCGACTTCCGCCAGCGTTGGTCGTGGGTATCGGCACCCAGAGTGTTCGGCTATGTTCGGATTTCTCCGTTCAGTAGTTACCGCTACGGTCAATCTGAAGTCCAGAGTTCCTTGGATGGTATGCACATGATTCAACATCCACTACTGCCAGTTTTAAAATTCCAATTTCATTTGTTGATGTTCTTGTGCCCACTAATATGAGAAGAATTATAAATATGTATAAAGAGAGACCTTCTCTCGCCGCAGTGGCGAGAGAACGTCCAGTTTTCTTGTTTTTCGGTCTTCCTAACATCGTGCTCGCGTGCGTTCTCATCACTCGATCTGTTTTCAAACACCTCATAAGTGCTCTGTAGCACCAGGAATAACTGATCGCATCTAGCCAGGTGGTAAACACGTTTGTATCTTTAGCTCTTAATACTTTCGATGGCAGCTTGTTCTAAGTATGCACATTTCATCAAGAGGGGACCTGTCAGTACTGCTTCACTTCGTACACTTAGTAGCGTGCCTGAACATGCCTTCAGGGTCTACCCCTTCAAACTCCTCAGTATGTGAAGGGTTGGATCATATCGTTCCTGAATCTAAGCACTTTTACTGAATACAGGTTCAGGATTTTTAGCTTTCTAGAGTACGAATCACCTGCTTTTCTTCCTACTGTACTAATGTCTAGCCGTTGGACACTCTGGAGGCAAGCCACGTCCTACTCGAGGGATGACGTCCATGTCCCTATGGGGTACTCCAAATGAGACCAGACTAGCGCTCTGTACAGGGAGATAAACGTCTCCGGTTTTCTAAACGTCACAGCAAGCAGCAGCCGGATGAGATTCCCGTTGCTCTTGGGGCAGCAATGCGCTGATCAGTCCATTTGTTTGTGGCCTGCAGTCGACTGTTCCCAGGCCCTTGGTACTTTAAGCCAAATCAAGTGAAAACTCCCCAATTTCGCCCGATAAACGCAGCCCTTCGGATGCGATTTTCGTGAAGGTTATCCTGCTTTTGTTTAGTGGCAAGTCCCACCCTCCAACCCAGTCAAACCAGCTTTGCTTCTTGTCTCACTATCACGATTAGTTGCTCTGAGGACTTTGGCGTCATCCTCAAAGATGGATCATGGTAGTTCCAACTCGGCTGCAACGTCGTTTATGTAATGATGATAATTATAATAAAGTATATTTTTCGATTTGCGAGAAGCATGCGCAAGATGAGAACAAAGTTGTGCAAGAATGATGCAGAGGAAACGAGATTAACAGAAATCAAAAGGGCTAGCAGGATGAGTGCAACATTGATTTCTTCGAGGAGCATACTGGAAAGTGGAATGAGATCCTGCAAATCAACGCGGAAAGCACACGTATGCCAGTAAAAAACCAAAACTATAAAACCAATTTCACAAGATCATACAGATTTTAATGGGACTGTTTGCGAGCAGCGGATGAAGAGTCATTTCGTGTTTAAGTGCACTAAATATGTGTATCGCTGGCACCAAACATGTCCGGAGCTCAACGGCGGATGTCGAGGTATGGCCGGAGTCCCCAAACAACAAGAGCGTTACGTAATGGAGGAACGGTTGAGCTGAGTAGATGAGAAGCAATGGTAATGCGGCAGTTGAATAGAAGCAGTGAAAACCAGGCGGAATGTCATGTAAAGTGGATAAGACAGTCGTATTTGAGTGCAGCAAACGGCCGGTGAAATGCTAAATGTGAAACTTGTCAATATTGTCTCAGACTATATGAAGGATACTTTGTGAATCTTTGGATATGGAACTCCCAAGACTGGTGGTTGTATTTATATGCGGATGGCGTTCAGCTTTACTGGGAACTGCGTCGGATGAGAGAAATCTTGCGCAAGAAAAGTTCTTAAAACACTGGCCAAGAATGTCTTTTATGCTGTCATTTTTGTTGTTGCAGCTTTTGATCTCAGCCAGCATTACAAGCGGGTCTTCTCAGGCGCAACAGAAACGGTGCTTTTGCCCAATCGCAAAGATCCTCGATGGAGGATCCAAGGGGATCAGCAGAGTATTTCAGTTGGATGGGCCAGTACGCGAGCGCCAGCTCAAGCTAGCACGTTCCCGGCAGAAGTGCTAGGACAACGGATGTGGAAGTGTCATTACGAGGACGGAGCCGGTAACAGCGCGTTTACTCTGGGTGCGAGATCTGAAACACAAAAGACGGAAGTAGTTTGGCTTGATATCATGGTGATTATTGAATCGTAGACAACAGATCTGCAACCTTGTGCTTATAGTCTGCAAAATTTGGTAGAGAAGGAATAATAACGGTCCGCATGATGCCCCGAGTTGCCATGAATCTCGTTTTGCACCTTGAGATGAAAGGATTTACTGTTCAGGAAATCCAAAACCCAATTTAATACCGGTCGATAGATTCCGAAATGTTGGACCGTGTGCGACAGCAATCCATGATTCACAGACCCTAATGCCCTGGTGAAATCTAAGCACCATTTCCCTACTACTTTCATTTATCGAGTCCCAGCGAGACCCCACCTAAGAACCCTGGGAGCTTCGAGAGGCCCGTTTGTTTCCATTCGTAATTTAGTTAGTTTGATATGGTGCAAAAGCGATTATCCATATTTACTTCAGTGGTGTGATAAAAAATGAATTCCACAATCCCGGCTGTGCTTTCTGATTTTAACTTGGTGTACTTCGGCTTATTCCAGTTGGCTCAAGTATCTACTTTCGCGAGTGTGATCTCTTTTGTAAAATCCTTGACGTTCAAGAGACCCTATTTCAGCCGTGAATCGGTAATAGAGAATAAATTCACCTCACACTGAAGGCGTGAGAACGATTTCTCCATGGGCATTGCAAGCTTACCTATGCCGCCAAAGGTAACTCACACAGGAAGGGAAGCTTATCTCAATCTACTTATATTTCATAGGTCCTGGCTTCAGGTGCACAGACGGCACTTCTGGAAAACTCGTTTTGTCCATGTGCCAACCTTTAACTGAAGACTTGCGCTTTAGTTAACAGCTGAGAACGATGCCTAATTAGTTCCTTTCAATCTTCCGTGGTTCTGGAATCAAGATCCACATGGAACGTGTTCTCAAAACAAATCCCGCTCAGACTGTTGACCGTCTTGGTCGTCTCAGCCAGTACTTTTGAGGTCTTCGCAGTTCTAGTAGGAACATACCAAAGCCAGTCTTTCTCTCTTCACTGGTCCTCTGTTTTTGGCGTTCACTCATGCGTATGAGAAGTCGGTTGACCTCATTAAAGCAGTCCTTATAGTTTCGGAAGGGTGGGGACCAAGTCTGAACGCAATATTGTGAATGAGGCCTAGCAGAAGCCGTACCCATAGGAATGAAAATCCCTTTACAACAGCACGAGAACGCTGATCTCAGCCTGAAAGGGTTTCTTGTTTTCCTTGTGGATTTGCTAAATTTGTCAACCCATTTGGAGTTCTACATAACTCAGACCCCGATGCAGTCCACTGTGCTCATTTCAACTTTGGTGAAAGTTCTTTACGTGGCATTGAATTAATCTCTGGTTTTCTAGCACTAGCTCCCAGTAATGATATTGATGTATTTCTCGAGGTTTGCCGAGGGGCATGCGGATTGCATGGTCATAATGTATAACGAAACCAACAGGGTGAAAATATTCATTCCGTTGCTAGATGCAGAGTAGTTTTTCAAAAGAAAGAACGAATTGTTACCATGGACCAGAGAGTCAACAGTGTTGCGTAATGGCGCTCGTGAACGCGACACTTTCAGTGTCAGTGTCAGTGGACCTGTGCAGGTAAATTGAGTCGTTGATGTTTATCTGGTCCCGGGCTGATAGATCACCAGCGGATACAAAGTGATATTACGGTGACAGATGAAAGTGGAACAATATGTGAATAATTTCGAAGTCGACTAAATCACAATCGTAAATTGGAGGAAGGAAAGGATCAGCCAACGGAGTGTGGCCACTCGCAGACATAAACTTAGTTAGTTTTAAGGCCCTTTTAAAACCAAAAATGTACCAGTGTTTTTGCACAGGAAACGGCCTTACCTTTTTAAAATGAATTACTGTGGAATGGCCCTTGTGTAAACCTTCAAACAAAATCTCGAATAAGGGTTGGGTGACGATCAAGGCAACGCGTGTAAAAGCGAAATTTTTAAACCTGGACAGATAAGCAGTTGACGACCTAGTCGATAAGGAAAGGTGAAAAACGGGTTTGGCAACATGCAAAACGAATAGCAAAAGCTGCCGTTTGATTTATGTGACAACTCTTGTCTATTTTGTTGCTATTTAATCGAAAGGCAGAACGGAATCACAGGATAGTTTGCTACAGTGGCTAAAAGCTGGCGGGGAAAAAAGAAAAGCTATGGATCAGTGCGCGAGCCGTGCCGCAGTTGCGGCCTCCGGGCCTTCTACGCCTGACCATACCGAATATGCCTGTGTGCCAACACATAAGCTTGTTCTTAAATCGTTTAAATATTTCCCTCTCTACCGCCAACCCCGAGGTACTGCCAAAATAATCATATGAGGACCCGGGTTTGGCCTCTATGAATCCATCACCTGCAATGCACTCACACCCCGGGAGTAGAACCACTACCTTCTCTCGTATAGCCAATCCCAATCCGGCGAAGGCTTGATGCTGTCATTCGAATACCATATTAACCATTTCCTCTGTGTACACCTTTCAGGGTGGTCCCGAATCTCTATTGTAGCAATAACTCCCAAACTTCGGTCTACGCTCACCGGCCAGCAGGTCCATTTCCAGAGGTCTACCGCCATGTTTCCCCTCCCAGGTTATTCCGATAACTCTCAAAATACCGGTTTCTCGTAATCTACGTCGAGCCTTTTTAATTACTGCCCTGCCATACAAATGCTCCCGCCACCTTTGCGGACCAACCATCTCCACTCACTAGCCATTGGAAGGCTAAAGTAAGGGAATCAAGATTTCCTTCCAGCGCGTCCTCTGACGCAGCTCCTGCGGATCTCATGCCAAGACCCTTCACGGGCACCCAGATACCCACGGCTCACTCACCATTCCTTAGCTCTCATTGTCTATGCAAACATCATCACTGTACACAATCTCAAAAGCACTCCCATGGGCTGTTTCACTCCGAGTAACTGTGATTTGACCCACGCCAGCCATTTTTCTTGGGAACTACCGTTGCATTTCATTCAATTATCCATGAAAGTTAGTCAGGAAAAGCAATACTGTCGTCGTGGTCCGTAACGGAAACGCCTTTCGTGGATGAATTTTGATGAAGAAGGTTTACGTTGCCCTGATCCACCATCGACCGATGTACCGTCTTTATGTCCTGGGCCCACCTCCCCTCACCTAATCAATGCAAGACCCTCAGAAATAAGGGGGGCCACAAACGCAAAGCAGAATTATTCGAAGGTAAAAATGATCCCCCAGTTATCGCCTTTTACACTAGATGCTGGTTCTATGCCGGGAAAAATGTGATATTTCTCAGTTAGCAATTTCGCCGAATTACACTTGCCCACTCATCGCCGAAACTTCACACACTGATGACACCACAGAGAATGCAATCGCCCCTCGTGGATGCAGACCACTCAGGAAACGCCACCAACCTCAGCATGTGGCGAATGCTTTGTGTATGTCTATGTTTTTTCAAGATTCTCAGTTAACTTGAGGCCGTGATGCCTGATGGCTTACGGCTGACATTGTTGGAGAAAGCCAACTGATGGGCTGCGTATATCAACTACTAGGCCCTTGGCAGAACGATTTACTATTCACAACTGTCGCAAATAAATACACTGCCATCTTACCAAGTCCCAAATTCTTGGCCGGTGTCTTCAGTGCTCCAGCCATTTGTTGGTCTGCCTTCACCGCTCCTAAATGCTTGCACCCTTTTGTGGCTAACATTCAGCTAACGGGATGAATACAGCAAGCAGCAAACTCAACAAGAAACCGAAGTATCGGAGATCTGAGTTTTGCGATGGAATTAACGCATGTTCGGGTTCCATTTAAGGTAGTTTCCTCGGATGCGGTCGCCTGCTCCTCAGGTGCAAATCCATACAATCTTTCCAGAGTACCGTCCAATCCTCAATAAGAAGGCGCAACTCTGGGACAAACTGGAATGGCCAGCCATGTCTACTGCACAGCTTTACTTGAGAAGCCGTCTTTCTATCAAGTGTAGTGCAAGGGGAAACCGGTAAGCTTTGATCATTCTTGCACGAATATCTAAATTTTAGTATGCTGAAACAGACTGCTTCGACGCCTACCGAAAGCAACATTCTTGACTGACTAAGCTGCAAGGTCGCCAAACTTCAGAAAATATTTCGCAGAATCAAGGACATTCCTTTGCTTCAAAGACTCAGTCGCCTGCCAAAACAATTAGAAGCGACAACAGACCCTGTGGGGAAAGGTAAGAAGTACGTGTTGTCGGCCATTCCAAACCACAATCAGCTGTAGTACAACTAACCAACTCAAGAGCCAAGCACACCTAGCTCTGGGCTACCTCTAACCACCGCCTCAGCTTTAATAACACTTATCTCAACAACCCTCAGGAAATCGCTGAGAAATTTGGTAGATACTTTGCCTCATCCCTAACAACTGGCAAAACCTTCCAACTTCCTATCCACAATGTCCGACATCGGAGACATTCTCAACAGTTTATATTTTACCGGAAGAAATGGCTCCGTTGCCGGGAAAAGAAAAATTCAGCTAACACCCATTACCAGGCTCCTTATTTCCATTTATATTCACCCAAGTTGGAGAGGACACTTCAACAAGGTTAAGAAGCATATTCAGCCTCTCTGTCCAATGCGATAAAGTTTCCTTCCGAACGGAGAATGCCTACCCTAATCTTCATACATTGGTCGTGCACAAAACCTGACCCAGCTAGCTATAGATCGATCACTCATACCCCATTTTCTCCAGAATCGTGGAGTGCTTGACTAAAAATCAGCTCATGATATATCTTACAGACCACAAACTTGTGAACACTAGACACCATGGTATTCTCCAAAAGAAATCTTGCGCTACATGCATGGCTGACGGCCTAGATTCAATGCCAGCGGCTGCCGACGCCAGAAAGTCGGTGAAGGTAATCCATTTGGATATAATAAAATCATTTGACGAAACATCCCACCGTAGGCTGATAGACAAGACCGAAGCTCTTGCGATCACCGATCCTAATTTCCCAAGCTTCAGGTAAGTGCTGTCACCTTCCATCCCGGATCAGTAACTATTAGCGTGATCTAAGGCAGCGCACGAGACCTCTGCTGTTTATTTATGCAAACAATTTATTCAACTTCATTATATACGGTTTTTCTTTCCTATGCACTAAGGACATCAAAATCGTTCACACCTTTCATCCTGAGGCCCTAGGTTTTACTATCGCCAAAATAACCCAGGACCTAGGGTCTATCAACCATCCGGTCAAGGGATAAATAATGAAATTCTCAACCGAAGAAAGATGATCCCTTTGATACAAGTGCACCTTCTCAGGGAGGCTCGCAAGTGGAAATCGGACTAACCTCATTAGCAAAAGGGTTAGAGATTCAAGACTATACTACTCCTGCAGCTTCAGCTTTTCGAAACGCGCACATACTGAAGTTGCAAAAGCCAATAAAATAGTTGCTTTGCGGTATGGACAACTTGGCTGAACCAGAGTAAAATGAGGCTCTTCAGAACACGCCTCAGATCCATTTTATGGTATTGTTCCCCATTCGGCTCCGGCATGAGATAACGCGACAGAATTGCAATGGAAAACGTTCACCGTGCATTTACGAAGCGGTCAGTGGGCACTTAATCAAACCCAATGTATAAGAAACGAAATGCAGTGTTTAATATTGAAACTGTGTGAACTCCGTTTGCAAAGGCGAGCTTAATATATTTTCAATATTCGCATCAACGGTGTCAGTTGCATTTCATGCCTCCAGTTCGGAAATTAAACTCCCTACCCCCGTCGAAACACTAAGTTCGTCGGCACAAATTAGAGCAAGAACAGGCATCGAGGCAAACACTTCTATTGTAAAATATTCTTTTTAGTGGCGTCAATTGCCCCAACAGTTGCGCCTCAAATCCTCCGCCACCACGGCTTTCAAAGGTGGAGCCCGGAAACTGTTGGCCGCACCGGCCCCTATCCGTATGCACGATTCCCATCTCTCAGAATTACTGCGTTAATGCCTCCGAAACTGAAATCTTCGTCCACAACACCCCATAATGTTGTGGTCCGTGATAACGGAAGGATACTAGGTTCTATAGCAGGCAGTACCGTGATATCTTATTGTACTTACTGGTTTTCCTCCCGTCACACATCACGGTCAGCCCCCAGCCGCATACGTCCAGTGGCCATTTTTGTGGGTTCCACTGTCTCCCGTCCACAATTCTTCGGATATTTTCGTCCCGTAAATTGTTCCATGCAGCCTTGAATATTTCATCCTAAGCATTACTTTGACACTTGAATGTTGTTAATTACCTTTCTCCATCCGCCTCCTATGATATCCAACATGGTTTTGACACATCGCCATCCCGTTATTACACCCATGTTGATCTCCACCTTTACAATATAACTCCCCTGATTTCTGAGGAAACTGGCCATATGAAAACGCCCGCCATTGCTACCCAGCCAAATTTTGCGCCCGCGATACGCTCCTTTGATGCGTTTAAACATGGACTGACTAGCAATGAGCGACTCATAGCCAGCCCCAAAAGGTTTTGGCGAAGGATTATCGGGCCCTGATTAAAGAGCTCGAAAACTCATGCTTAGCCAGTGGCATTGCAGGTTATGTTTATGAGAACGCAGACACTGCGTCTTCACGACTAAATTATTGTTTTCTGTGTCCACTGCGCTATCTTTGTGTAAGTCTGATCATGTCTTGCGCATGCTTCTCGAATGTCGAGAAATATACATATTACTATTAATATACTGTTCTTCTCACACCGTGAGCCTTTCTTCATACAGTTACCTGACGTTTACTTACTCTGACAACGTAAATTTTCTTGTCACTACGTCGTCTATTACCGGAACCAGTTCCAGTCTTCGCGGACGTTTCACCCGCGGATACATTCGAGGTTTCGTTTATGCTTTCTGTCTACTCATCCTGACCCCAACGCACCTGCCTAATCGAACCCGGTAAACACTTTGCCCCCTGGTTACCCAGCCTAGTTTCGTAGAAAAACTGCTCATATCACACAGACGGTGTGATTTGCTCACACAACAAACTGGTCCACACTAGCAAGTTTGAACGGCACTCATTATCGACAGGAAGGTACGGCGATATGGATTACGGAATCATACGTACAGGTTGGTGCTCCACAGAATAAGACACCAGCCCCCGCGTGTTTGCTTGTTCCCACTTCAGGTTTCTTTAGGCCATACATGTGGAAACCAAATAACCGCCTCAGGCTTACCTCAGCATCTTCGAGCGTGGTGGAAACAGGCCACCAGCAGCACCTGCGAAAAAATATAGCACCAGGTAACTAATTATTAGATGGAACAGTTATGGAAGGCAACTATGATGGCTCAGCCATTCGTCTGTTAGAGTAAAAAGAATCTGCTAAGGTCGGTTTGAAGCCAGTAACAAAAGCTAGCTCAGACTGCAAAGACATGAGCCACCTTCAGAAATGGATATTGTTGCCATCAGCGCAGATCCGACCCCTTGTTCTGTAGGCACGCATCTATCTGCGTTGTGCGACGATCTTGGGAAGCAGCACATCGGACCGTGTCAACATATGTCCTAGCACCCGGCCTACTCCACCGTCCCAGCCTTATTTTGGTGGTACCATTTCCTGACAATCCAAAGTGATAGCACCGGCGGTAGGTCATACATGATCAGTCACAACTGACCCGCCGTCTCATGTACAGAGTGCTCACAAGCCAGACGAGTTTCACAAACATGGCAACGAATGAATTTTATTCCTTAACCCTTCTACCGGCCATCCTAACAGGACATTGCAATCTGCGTCTGCGGAGATGCCCAAACTTGGCTGAGAAACGCGTTACCAACAATGACCATGTAGCCTAGAACTGACTGTAGGCAGGTGAAAAGTTTGCATCGTGCGGCCCCATCGCCAAAAGATTGCGGCCTTCTGAGCATGCCAAGATGACCGTCTACACCCCGAAACTGTTATCTTTTTTTACTTTTTTGCTCACCGTAACACCAGCTGGAACAAATCACGAACTGTCCTTTCTCTCCATTCTCGGCTGTCCTCCAGGCTCGCTAATGACCATGGTACCAATCCAAAGGCTACCAATAAGTGCAGACGTGACACAGACCATACCGCCGACAAATTTACTCTAGCATATGTGCTGGTTATTTATCCTTGCTAGGAAGCTACAAGCAACATCTGGCGCTGCAGCACTAGTCCGCTCAAACCAAAGACAAACCATGTCACTGACCTATTTGGATACCTCTTCTCAGACGGAACATTTGGAGTGGCCGAAAGAACGGAATTGTGTGCAACGCAACATCCATACCCCTACTGAGTCGAAGCACTGAAAACTCCGCCATCAACAGTGACGATGAGAAGGTCATTCATAGCAAGTGCACTGTTTGTACTTCCTAAACGAACTTATTTTCTTCCCGTCAATTCTCTCAGTCCAGTCTACTCCCACCCGCATGAGCTCAGTGAAAATTCGTGCAAGTTACATTGTATCTCCGTCCATAATTCTTCAGAACTTTTCATTACTCAAATAAACTGATGCAACAGAGACACCCCCGTTCATCCTCAGCACTATATTGGCCATTCTTTGCTGTTAATTACCTCTCTTATCCACCTCACATGATATTCATTCTGGTTTTGGCTCAACTACGTCCGGTCACCATATTCATGTTGGCCGTCATCTTCTAATTTACCTACACTGTTCACCATATAATCATCTCGGTTTCCGAGGCATCCAGCCACATTGCAACGTCCGACATCGATTTGTAGATAAATTTTGCGTCTGCAATACCAGCATTTGCTGCATTTAAACACGAAAAAAGTCCCAGTTCACAATTGACAATAATTCCCGAAATATGTTGCAAAATCATGATAAGCGATCACATAGCTTTGCTTTTAAACTGGAAAACACACTCCTAGCGTATCACATTGCAGAAACCGATGGTGCTGGCATTTATCAAGGGAGCGTACACATCTGTGTTTCATATATAATATTTGATTTCAATGTGCCTGCTGCGTCATCCTTGTGCAAATTTAATCATATCCTGCGCATGCATCTGCAAATAGAGAAAAATACGCATCTGATACTAGAAATATTGTAAATGAATTTCGAGAATGTAGCTTATTACAAAGGACATGTGTTTAATTGGCTCGTTGTGAGATATCACATTAGTGGGAAAACGTAATAACACGAGCCACATGGACTTGTTCGTCGGAAGTCATTAACTAGCTGCTGCCCCAAAAAGCCCTTCCCCACCTGTCCACTTTCGTCGGGGTTGTAGCTTTAGTATGAATTCTCGCAAACACCTACGCCAAAAGACCCTGGCCAAGTAATTTGCATTCTTCCACATGTAAAGACATCACTTGACCTCAATGCTCAAAGGTCATCAACGGGTATAATCCATATTCGTGATGTCACTGATGGATACCGCTTA
Organism: Fasciolopsis buskii; assembly: GCA_008360955.1. Classification (NCBI taxonomy): domain Eukaryota; kingdom Metazoa; phylum Platyhelminthes; class Trematoda; order Plagiorchiida; family Fasciolidae; genus Fasciolopsis; species Fasciolopsis buskii. The sequence continues at coordinate 191,899 of LUCM01001936.1, read as the reverse complement.
CAGTGGAAGATTGTTTAGTATTCCCCTCACATCACTTAATACTACACTGAAAGTCAGGTTGTCAAGGTTTAACCAATGAGAGCATTGTCGTTCAGTTGATCTGATCCCATAACCCAGCTCAACGGCTAGCATACGGGGAGTGAAAGTTCCACTGAATGAGAGACGTGGCTATTTAGTCTTTCAACAAGCTCGATGTCCCCATTTTAACTGGCTTGATGGAATGTACAGCTGAGAGACAAATTCACCGGCACCCGTATCACCTTACATCCCAAGAAAGCAAACAATTTTTGTGGGGAATGCATTCAGCCGACTGGCAGTAGCTGATCGTTTGTTTGATGAGACGAATTCAGGGATCTTGAGGTCATTCGACATATATTTTCTAAGGTGAAAGAGTCGTGATTTAGCAGCAACGTCAACTGAACTATGCAAACATCGTTCCCAAGGTCGATGACATCCATACAACAGAGGGCGAAAGGAAATGCCGGATATGCAAGCAGTCTTGGCGTCCTCACATTTTGCTACTGCTTTCACATCAGATGGTTGAATATTGTTCCGTTTGTGAATGCACAACCGTAATTAACCGGATAGCACATGTCACGTTAATTTATGCTCTGCCGGAAATGTTGCCGGCAAAGATGGCACCGAACACTGTTTGGACGTCCGCCATCAAGTGTAATATCCGCAGGTTTTCAAGAGCGCCGTTTCCACAACCTATTTTGCTTTCCCCCCTCTCAAAATTCCCTTAAGATCGAGGCAGCTCCAATGACTCCGGCACGACAAGCATCGTTTTCACCGTCGATGTCATCCACACCAAAGAACGAAGGGAACCCGGAAGCAGGCATCACTGTTCAACCACAGTTGGTAAATACTCCCGAAGTGTGCAATACAAGTGGTTCCGGGATGCAGACAGATCCACTTTTTGACCGGCGCACATTGAGCGGACATCTACAGCGGCGTGCGGGCGCAGCTAGGCTGGCGGGTCGCATCTTCGGCGTTCACCTCCTAAGGGTGCTTTTCAGTTTGCTTGTCTGGCGAACCATCAGCTCCAAACAACTAACACCCAAGGCACTACCAAATAAGCGACCCACTTTTTTCCATTGGCGATAGATGCGAAGGCCTCAAGATATCCACAAGTTTCCGGCTTGTTCCGTATGGTCCAAGCCGAAGCCTTTCTCCTAAAGTACCCCAGGAGGAAGTCCATGCAGCGGAACATGGATTTGTTCCTCCGGATTGCTTGTTTAACCGATCACTGACCGCCCAGTTTAGTCGCCATTTTGCTCGTTGCGCAAGTAAGCTCCGTTTGCACGCTCGGTTCGCACGCTCCATTTAAATTTACTCAACCTCCTGCCGCCTCCAGTTGTCTTCTCCCTATACCAGTTGATTGCCTGGGCTGTCAGCATTGCAGTCGTACAGGGCCGAGTAAGGGTGACGTGAAAGTGATCACAGCGGTTAAGGGCGATCGAATGTGATACGGGATCCGCGTTAGGACAATCGGTCCTATGACCTTTTCACTTATTGCGCCATGCCAACAGACAATCAATACCGTACCATTTCCGAGGCCACTCACCGTATAGCCCCTCGCATGACACTGAACGGTGAATGGAAATAATGTCCTTCGCAAACCACTTGCATTCCAAGCTAGTGTTGATACTTTTCTTCCACAGCTGTGATACCACACAACAGGCCAGTGAATCACATTGTAATAAGTTGCACTCTAGAAAGCGCATTTTGCTAATCAAGATCTCGGCTACTCCACTTTTATCAGCTGGTAATCACAACATACTGCTTCCTTGTACAACTATGGTCATGCATTCAACCAATGTTCAATTAGCCACACACATCCAAGCCTAAACATAGCGTGTAATGGCATCGATCTTTCGAAAAATATCGACTATTCTCGAACATCGTTTTTTCTAAGATATACTTTGATGTCCAATATCTACTGCGTGACATTTGTTTGATTGCGCCTATTTCATTGCATACCATATCTGTACGCATCCTGTCGTGCGACACCTTTCGAATGTCTTCCTTTTGAATCGCTTCCACCTATCGGCACCTCCTTGCTGTGGTTTTGCGGCCTCTAATATTTTTATATTGGTGCCACGATATATATAATACAATTCTCCCATCCGATTGTTGTCTCAGGCATTCTCTATTCTATCGACTGAGAGGCTTAGTCAATCGCTAGATCCAAGTGAGATAGGAGACACGTTTGTGTTCGCATTCCCAACGTCTCCTGCAACTGTATTACTTCTGTGACCTCCTTTTTAGCAACTCGGTCTTCTTTGCTTGCATTATGGAAATCTGAATTTGGTGGCCCTAACAAATTTTTAATGATAGGGAAGCCAATTAAGTGGACGGTGTTTAATGGGAAAGTTCTGAAAACAGTTATCGGAAGAGCAGTGCATTGACAGCCGGGATCAGGTATTCAGAGACGCAGCTCTGTCCCGATTTCGCAACTTTGATTGGTTTGGTTCGGAACGATTTTTGATGGGCGACTTGATGCACCATTGGGGAAGATCCTTCTCGGATAACAGCTGATCCATCCGGGGTGATACAATGCCTAGATCTGTTGCATTGCCCACAAACATAATCCACTGTGTTGACAGAGCTTTCCTGTTCCCACCGGAGCTCATCGCTTTGTCTGGGAAAGGTATAGTCGGTGTTTTTTTGATATCTAATGTTCTGGGTGTCCGAATGGGCAAAATGCGTAGGCTGACGGATGGGAGGCATTCTGAGTTCATCAGGAAGGATGCCAGTCACGCCCGGATTAATTGAAAAATCCGTGCTCCTTTGTCTCTACTACTTCTTTATCCGACAGCAATCTACTACTACCGAATCTGCTCCTAGTGACAATGATTTCGGTTGCTGATTATTCTTCGGCCAATTTAGTGACCTTTCCTTTTTGTCGCCGTGCTATCTGTCTGAGATTACTTAACGAAGTTAGGTGTAGTTGTCGGCGGCCCTGATTAAGAGGGCTTGCTATTTTACAGTCCAATTTTGTTTTATCGCCCAGGCCAACAGTCCGTAGAAGTTTGGTCTGTTTACGTTGACTTTGGCCGTCACTCCCAGTAAAGTGTTTGGTGGTCCCCATCAAGCGTACGGAACCCCTTGTAGTTCCTCGAAACAAGACGGAATTTTACCCCATTTTTGACCGTTATTTGGTCGGATAGTTACTGGAGCTTACTGTCAAAGTACCATAGAATTTGTGTACCAATCTTGTTCTCTTTTGGTTTATGCATCAAATCGGGACACGTTGCGTTAGGGTTTTGTGGCGCTATCCATAATGTGCGGAGCTTATTTTTAGGCACATCAAATTTTGAATTGCAGATGAACTTCGCCCAGACCAGGGCTCGTGTGCCTTGCGTCTTACAGAGGATCTTTGAGGTATCCTTAGAATACAATATGCGAATGGCTTTATGTGGTGGCTTTCGAGTATACTGTTTACAGTGGCTCGACTTTCCCCTTTACCGTCCCCTTGAGTGACCCTTAAGAGAACATAAAGGGCCACTCATAGTACAGTCATTCGCAAACCTGTTTAGCCCATTAGACAATGACACACTGCCCACCTAGCTTTCAACCGGTTTGTTACCACCCCTCTACATATCTCTTCACGGATTCTTAGGTTACACGATTTGTGCTCAGTTGAATCACTGGAAGCATAGCTTCCAGCAATGTGACTGTGAAGGTAGACAAATCTGACGGCAATTTATCGATTTGGACAATTTGGCCAAACTGTTCAGATAGGTTATTACTACTAACCTGATGACAGTGAATAAGCTAGGTGGAACTTTGGTTTATTCATCACCGTTGTCCAAGCAAAACTGACTGTAACCTACTCAGTGAAAATACAGTAGAAGCGAATAAACAGGTCGTTGATTATCAGTAATATAGTGGACTTGTGGAAAATGACGTGACTAACAAATGAAATAAACCGCACAACGCCACACTTACCGGATTCGTTCGGCAAAACCACTGACTGGTGGTTTTATCTTTTGGCTTCCTGGAAATCCATCCCTAAATCCACCGCTCTATCTTCTTACGTAATTTCCGTACAGTTCCCTCATGAAAATTTATTTTTAATATGGACTCTCAGGAATTGCCTTAGTTAAAATGCAACGCTATCCGTTGTCAGATGGCATAACCTATTGTTGAACAACGGTTGTTTGCTGCCGCCACCACACCAGTTCAAATGTGCCGAAAATTCCTCTGAAAACAGTGTACTCATAAAAGCTCTTGTACACTGGACAGTGGAATCTCCACCAATGTTACCCAAGAACTCTAACTGTGACAGAATAAATCTTATTCAGTTAAAAATGCCAAATTCTTTTGCAACAACTGATCGCAATCTGCCACAGACTTCACCCATAAGGGACCTGTAAAACGTCAATAGTCCCCGGGTATTCCGCCTGTTTGCTCAACACTGATGGCTGCTCGGCACAGTTTTTGCGCTGTTTCGTGACTTCTGATGTGAGGTTCTTGATAGATGTTGTAAGCATATTGTTTGACTGGCAACGGAAACCCACCCATTGGGTTTACAAAGCATTTTTTCATTTCTAAGTGACCACTTGCTATTCCGTTAATAGTTGATTCTAAGCCTGCAGTAATTTTCTTACAGTTTCAGCTTGTAGAATACATGATACTGATAAAAAAAATACGTAGACATAGCCGGGCTTATCATCTAAGAGGCGTGAAGACAATTCTTGTCATGAGGGTGACCATTCAACGGGCAGAGTTTAATGCATTAGCTGTTCAATCCAGTGAACGTACTTGTTCATATCCGTGCTAAATAATCCGCAATCTGCTGGCCGCCTTGATGTGTTGCTGTTAACATCAGCGGTTACGTTCTCCGTAGCTTTCCAGTGAGAACTGCTGTTGTGCGGCGCGAGTATTCACGCGCTACTTAGTCTCAAAATGCGCCTGCTGTCGGCAGAAGGTGAGACGTTTCGAGAAGTAGGAGGGCAACTGATGATGCCATGATTCATCTGGGTTTATTGAATAACAGACTACCGTAACAGAACTACATTATTTTGGTGCGGCAAACGAGCCTGTTTGATGATGCTATAGTAGCAATTTGACAACCCTGTAGCGCTGCATGCTGCGGATCGTTCTTGCTAGTAACATATCTTCCAAGGGGTTGGCGGAGTACAGTGATCGACATAAGTCTGCAGACGAACTCACAACACCGCCGGTTCATCTTCACGGAATTTCGTCAAGTAAGTTGGCTTTTTCCCAAAGGAACATATTTCGTCTTTCAAATCTTTCTAAATGAAACGTGGCATCCGTTGGTGGAATTTTAGTCCGTAGTTATAGTAAACGTTGACATTTTTGCATCGTCGCTGTTTTCTGAAATAAGTTTTTTTCTAGAAGCAACCTACCGACCAACTTGTGTTGCCTAATGTCCAACACTGACTCAATACAACCCTATTTGAGAATTTTGATCAGCTTGTTGGATGTTGGTTTTATCCAGCACCTATCCAAATGTAATGGATGACAGCAACAGTATTATCGGTGGTGAACTCTACAACGAAAAACACTTTAAATTAATAGAAGGTGACTGACGAGCCATGAACTGAAGATTATGGGAACATTCAAGACTAAATTGTTCACTGCTACGTCATCCAGCTATGCACCACTGGATCCCATGAATTCATGCATATTCATAGGGTTCAATTTGCCACGAAAAGCCCTATCAAAAATGTTGATGGCCTTGGTCTTAGTGTGACCCGAAATTGGCCACAGTTGTTGCGTTGAGTCCATGAACGGGGAGACCACCGTTATGAATCTGAGATTCCGTGAGTGGGCGCCACCGTGCTCTCCAAAACTGCAGGCACTCTTCCAAATCAAAATGACTGTACATCGCCTTGACAAGATTGATGACCAGAAGTCAAGCGCCTTGTCCCCAAATCGTCCCATGATCGACAGGAACATAGAATTCCAGCTCGCACAAGCCAAGTAACATTAAGATAGCCTGTAGACAACGTTTGGAATGAGACCCCAAATGCGTCTTCTTTCGGACTTCGAAGGTGCAGTTGACAAAGTCCCCCCAGTCGATAGAATAGAGAAGACTCGAATCAACAGCCAGATGCGAGTACTGTATTATATATCGTGGTGTCGAAATAGCATCGATACGATAATGCACGGGCAGGCAAACCAGGGCAGAGCGCTGCCTAGTGACAGAAACGATTCGAATGCAAGAACTATCGAGAAGTGCGACACGAGCGGAAACCTTCAGATCTCGTGTGCCACAAGAAAGCGAACAAACAAATGTCACAGAATAGATATCAGTCGTCAAAGACCTTATATAAAAAGGCGTTAGGAACAATCTATTTTTGATAGATCGATGCTACTATAGGAGTCCCCGGCTAGAAAGCTGAAGAATCTTTAGATAAAAAACGGAGTGGCGAATGGAGGGTCCATACAATGTAAACTCCGAGGAGGGAAAATGTAACGGCATTAAGTTATTGGCGTGATAATGCATCCACTACATAGTTCGACTAGCCTTTGATGTGAAGAAAGTCCGTCGTGAAATGAGAACTATAGTCTAACTGTTTGACTTCTCGTGGATAGTATCGATCAGACTAAGTATACAGTGCGTACGTTAGTGGTTTGTAGTCAGTGAACTGGATGAAATTACGACCTTTGACGGCGTGACGAGTGTCTGATAGCACCGCATGCTGCCAACAGTTCGCTGCCAAACCCGTTGTAGTCTAGTTTCGATTGGACTAAGGCGTCGAGAGAAAAACCCTAGTGGCTCCCATGATTCGGGAGCTAACTGTTGCAGGAAAGCTCCGATAACAATCGAAGGTATCTACCGATAGACTAGCGTGACAGACCGGTTGGGGTGTGTCAGGAGCGTGATCTTAGCTAATGCCGATTTGACCTCCGAAAACGGTGCTCGTGCGGCATCCTTAAGTACTGGCTTAAGTGGATTACCATAAAGTAAGTCGGCTGATGGAAACAGGCATTTAGCCACGTGGGGACTGAAGAGACGACAGAAGTTTACTAGCCCCAGAAATGCTTCAATCTCCTTGATTGAGGACCCACGGCATAGTCAAGAATAGCTCGTACTTTATCCTCGCTAGGTTTAATGTCCTCTAGAGTGATCTCATGGCCCGAGAACATTATTTCTTTTTGCCCGAGCTACCACCTATCGGGGATGACTGCTATTCCATTGTTGGACAGAACTTGGGACAGTAGAGTCAAATGTTGGATATGTTATCTACGTTGGGTGGTGCGACTAATAAATCATCGATGCAGACGTGAACAAAATTCAAGCCCCATGTTGTGCTCTTGACAAGTCTGTGGAATGTCTGGACAGCATTGCGCAACCCAAAAGATCTACGTAGGAACTCAAATAGACCAAAAAGTGTCGCGACAGCAGCTTTCTTGACGTCTTCAATGGCGGCTGGTATCTGGTGGCATGCTCGTACGAAGTCGATTTTGGAAAACAGTCATGCCGTGAAGTGACTCCGTGATATCGTGTATGTCGGTTATTGGGTGAGTATCGAAACGAGCAGCCGCGTTGATTCAACAACAGTCGCCACACGGTTGCCAGCTGAAGCTACCTTTCTTTAAAACTATGTGTAGCGCCGAGCCCCAAGGACTGTCAGAAGGACGAACGACATAGTTAGCATGTGGTGTCGAACTCACTCTTGGGGAATGCTGGTTCGCCCTCTGTCAGCCGGCGGGGTCGAGCCTTGCCTGGTAGCCCGCTAGTGAAGATAGGATGTGCCGCTTGATCAGTCGCCGGATCTATCGCTTCGAATGGTTTCGTTAGTAAGGAGAATTTGATAATCAGTTACTGGAAATCATTCGGAATATCATGAAATATGCCAGTGATTCGGTGAGCATCTGTGCGGGCTTCGAAATCCGTGAGTTTAATGTCCGACGACGGATCAATTATTTGCAACTAGTAATTAGTAGTGCTGAAGAAAATCGATTCCCAATATACGCCAGCGAATACGAACGCCCACAGATACTGTTGTCGTGGCCCCAAGTTAACTCCTAGCTGCCTCATGCCGTAATAAGGATTGGATATGCCATTTGCAGCCGACTTCGGTAGCTACGGGTCGTTCAGCTGAATTTGGAGTACGCCGGTATGAATGTTCGAATCACGATAGATATGATGGTGGGCGTCAGTCATCCTCACAGTAGAATATCACTTCAAAAGAGGTTTTAACCTCAAAGGTCTGCAGTTAAGAATTTGAGGACAGTCTTATATTTAATAGAGAACGATAATCAATGCGAGTTCACGGAAAATCTGTGAGGAATTGATAGCACTTTCCAAATACTTCACGGAAGTTTTTGTCCTTTGTAAATAAATAACGAATTCTGCAGCTGGAGATATGATGAAGAACACTTATGGCCACTTTGAATAGGAATTAATAGCAACCAAACAATAGCAATTGTTCAGGAAGAGATCACAATGATCTACAAAACTCGCTGTCAGAATTTGTTTGAGCATCGACCATGGTATCCAGTTTAACGGTACACTTTGAGATTTTTGAGGACAACCTCGGAAATTCCTTGCAGTTTTATATCCATTTGTTATGCAAAGCCACTGGCAGCTGACTTTGACCAGTAATTTAGTCCTTCCAGTGCCCTAAATCGCCGGAGTGAAAATCGTCCAGTACAGCTTTGCGGCTGGTATGCTGTATCACAGTGAGATCGTTCAGGGTTAAAATGCCGTCAGAATTTCCTGGCAGTTGGCCTCCACGTTTGTCAATATCCATTTTACATAAGTTTTAAACAGCGTGACACACAAAGTGATCAGTTTATCATCCTGAACTGAGAATGCCCCGAAATCAGCTAATAAGACGCCGGTAGTCAGGGAAGTAACCTGTTCTGGTAGAATCCGGAAATACCTCCGAAGACCTTTCAGAAAGTCAGTCGGTGCCCATCCGGTATAAAACAGATAAACTATGGACGGTCATAGAGCTAAATCTAACTTTTGCAATTCTGTTTATTTTCTTTTCGGCCCACTTTTCCGGCTTAGGCGACTGCACAACCGTTCACATTGAACGACTGCTAAGTACTTACAACTATCCAATTACAAAACTCCTGGCAGCCGAAAAAGTTCAGCTTGGTAACCTTTTGCTGCCACTGGAGTCTTACGCTCTCGGCGATGTGGCTTCTGTTCCCCGGAATGTACAAGGCAATGATATTGTGTGATTGACTTTCTAACCCATTTCACACAGTTAGCTACTGTAGTGGTATAACTTGACAGTGGTCAGATTCGCTAACGATTCCGCAACCAAAATCCAGGAAAGAGTTCATTTCGATTTACAGCTCGCATTTAATAGTAGTGAAGTACGCGTATGTGAATGGCATCATGAAAAGGAATTCCGCTTTTACGTAATCTTAGTGAACTCGTTCAGTGATTGTATCTGTTGGAAAATCATCAAATAATTTCTTTCGGTGATTTCAAAAGCAACGGAAGTAAAACGAAAATGAATCATTTATTTGAATCGGATAACCGAGAACCTGGATCGGCAACCTTATTACAAAGCCTGATTAGTCCGAGGAGACTGTTTGAAAGTCACGTGCTAACCCGCTGAACAAATATTTGCTCATAATTTAACCAATATAACCCTACACAAAGGCTACTTGAAATATTGCCCAATGACCTAAATTTTGTTACTCTGGAAGTAAGGCAAACGGACATAGGTTTTATAATTACGCGCTTGTTCTCAGCTGAAAAAACTGACCTCGTTATTAACAGCAGGGCTCAAGAAGCATAGTCCCACTTTTATGAATGCGTTGCCAACTTCAAGAAGTTTGGTGAGCCGAAGGATGGATAATGTAGTAACTGTGAGGTTTACGGGAACCATGGACTGCTGAGAGAGTATTGGAAACAAACCCTAGGAGTGGTGGCGGAGTTATATATATATATATATATATACCACTGGAACACAGCATCACGTACTTATAAATTAGCAAAGCGTGGGTAGGGGAGGAGGAAACAATAAACAGCGAAGAAACGATCGCTTTCTTCGCACTTTCAATCTAAACATTTCATGATTTGTTTTTTCAGTGTTTTGCAGACATGCCTTACATTATTCGCGCCAATGATTTCGGTTCCGAGCCATCTCTCCCACAGTTTCCAACTAATAACAGTCCTCATCTCTTGGGCTCCAAACAAGAAGGCAGGAAACACCAAATGGGGCCAAAACCGAACGTAAATTTCTATACATCTACACCAAGCCACAACTTGCCCACCTTGACGCTTTCTCTAGTCTTTCCCAGCACGTGCAAAAAGAGTACGAAAGGGAAGGGGATGGGAAAGTATACACAGTACATGCACAAGCCACCAAAAGCGACTGCTTGCATCCAACACACGACAATGCACCCCGCCGTTGCTCACTTGATGTTCGGACCGGACTCGAGCAATGCTCCGGAGACATCGAAGATTGAATACTGAAGGTCACCGGGAGCCCTTAAGACGGATAGGCCAAGTTTCGTGACCAGGATGAACATTACGTCTGACTAACAGCAGCTGAGAGCAAATTAAGTTTTATCAACCCTGATTCCACTTCCACTGTTCAGTTTGCGGTGCTTGAATAAACTACCGAAAAGAATGCTTACCAACCAAAGAAGCCTGTAGTTTCGTAAAATTCACTGGCATAATATTTCGAGTACTAACTGTCGCGAAAAAGTTTGGCAACTTCTTGAACGGAATTAGAATTTACTATTCAACCAAATTAACTATACCCAACAATAACAGCGGGTTTTCAAGAAGTACAATTCACAAGAAACCATTATAAGGCTAGTACTTGAAGACATCCTCTAGCTCTTGTAAAAGAAAATAAGAAAGAAAAAATAGATAAATTAGTTAATCAAATCTGACGCATATATAAAAGTTGAAACATTTGATAGGAAGAGAATTCCATTGCTTCTTTGAGAAACCTGAAACCTTTTTGCAAAAGAAAATTGCGAGTGATTTCACTCTTTATTCATTCAGAATGCCATTCTTCCGGTTATTTGTAAATCCCCGATGGCTTTTGTTATAGCACGATTATGTTCTTTAATGAATTTTCCCAACCGTCGAGTTAAGTTCAACTGTTGCATGTAGAGAAATGAAGACAGCTCTTCCTCCCGTGGGATACTGGCATTCAGTCGTCGACGTTCATTATAGTAGTGTACCCTTTCCATTTCCAATTTTTGGGCGGCATCATCGCAAGTAGCCCACGGCGCATGGGAATTGAACAGCTGAACTGTTTGCTTGGGAACAAGTCCAATGCAACATGTGTCGTAAGGACTGCGGCCGTATTGCGTAAGGTTAGTGTAAGAACGGCTCATTTTTACACCGAAAAGTGGGTGGGTTGTATCACCTTAGTTTTCAAAATGAACTTTTGGCACGTGCATAAAATCGATAACGAGAAAGCTGATCACGTGTCCTCACAAACTGCCGAAATCGTGGTTCGACGGTTAGAAACACCACTAGACTATTTATTTTCGGTGCGCTGTCAATGCAAGTTACGAACGGAACGTGTAGTGCATCAGAGCTGCATCCAAGAGTGCAACACAAACAAAAACGCATGAATCGAATAGAGAACATGTATCCATTGGGTTATATCGACTGTCTTAGACCCTGCGAGTCAGAATTCGTAATTAGACAAGGTTCATGTATTTTTAAACCGACCCATCTGCGTAATGCCTTCCTAATCAGGCTAAAAAATATGAGCAACTGAGGGTAGTTCACGCAGTTTAGTGAAGTTTACATAGTCGATGGGATGAACAAGTTAGCATTTCAATGTCACTCAACACAAAGTAAACATGAAGTCGCACACACGCACAAACAAACGCACACATGCAACTTTAAAATTTCCATTTATTTTCGAAATATGCTTATTGGTCACTTATGAATGTGCTTTACCTCTTCATTTCGACATATCCCCTTAAAGTGACTGGATCCTATAAGACCATTGGAGCGTCAAACATGGGGTAAGATAGTAGGATTTTCCAGTAATTCTTAATTTCGTTCTATTGTAGATTACCACTTTCATCACGTCCATTTGGCAATAGGAGTAACCGTCCTGGCGGGTTAATGACATGAATAAATTTGGGCATGATTCGGGCTGATTTTGTTTTGTCATGCTCGGAGGATGTATGTGGTTTAAGGGACATGCCCCGTATCCGCGACGGCCAACTGTACGACGGGGGGGGTAACCTTGGCCTCGAATGGCTTGAAATCATATAAGGTCTCATTAGGTCGGGTGTGGTAAAAAGCCGGGCGGCAGCGAATTGCCGTCTGTCATCAGAGTGACCGGCAAATCTGAAATTCGAATCTCTGACCTTTTATTGACAGACTTTTAATCTATTTGATCACCTCCGGCCAACAATTTACAATGAAACAAGATATACTAATGTCTATGGAATGCAGAATGTGGAATGGAATAGTTGGAGACTTCCCGGTCAGATTCCATTTATGCCCGTCGATATAACATGGGACTTCTATAAAATCCTTTCTGAATCTAATCTCACCGACTGGATTCTTTCCATCATACTTCACTGCGGCTTTTCATAACCCTCCACAATTAGTCTGCGTTAAATCCTATCCACCTAAGAGGTTCTTACCCCAGCGGCGGTAGTTGCAACCTGAATGGTTGCATAATTTTATGTTGCTGGTTATTTACGAGTTACTTAGTACTCATTTATGATCATCGGCACCAATTTATACAGTCACGGTAGAGCGCCTGGAGTGGGTAGTAGTTTCGACGAAAACGGCTTACGTAAGCCGTTGTTTTTTGTTCACTTATCAAGCTGTTGGATGTCTCTAAGTTAGTATTCTGGGAGAATGTTTACACGTGACGCGTACGAGAATTAACCAACTGGCCCGGTTTTGCACCTCGAATGCATCCGGTTCCGGGACGTTTCTGCGACCCTCCAAGGAGTCTTATTACCCACGGAACAATTGCAGAATATTTGCGAATTCAAACATGTTCGGCCCTACGACATATGGTGAGTCCATGTGCAAGTCACGCGATACAGTCCAATGAAGCGTCGGGTCAGCTTGCGTAGACAACCATACAGTTAGAACCGTGGCGGCATACCGCGTGAAGTTCAAACACCTCGAATGACATTGCGCCGAATGTATCCTATCAATCGGGATTTCCCTTATATCATACGTAAACGCATCGTTTGTAAATAAACCCAAACAGCGTAAATATAATGTTAATAACAGCGTTGTTGGTACTCGTAATGCGCCAACGTGGGTAGTCCTTCTCAAGGCAAGTTTTACAATCAACTGACTAAGGGAACGTTCACATGCCAACTGACGTTTAGTTGTCTGTGTGTACTTTGAACAGTGGGCCGGGTGAGAGAATAGTTGTCCTTCACGTCATGCGTCGCCGTGGTGGTGGTGACCTTTAGAATGTTTGTTTCTGAAAGATGTTAGGGCTTTCCATATCTCCAAAATCTCAGCTCCGTCGTTCCGATTGACGCATGTGGGGTGGGTGCTTATCGCCTGGGTCTCGGCAAATTTACGTTCAGTGCAGGTTCTGAATCAGCGTTGGAGTACTTTTGTTTTCATAATCTATGTTATGTCTCTCTACTATGGCGAGAAGTGAGGTGGCTGGATCGCGCTCAACTTTTGATAAGACCGCCTTATCCGAAGGTCTGCACTTCTCTTTCCTTCTGTATTCTGTTATCCGTGTCATCAGCTGTCTGCTGGTTTGTCCAATGTATTCTGTTAGGCATTCCTTGCAACTGATTTTATAGATGCAAATGTCTTAGTCTTGCACACCGACTGATCTTTAGCCTTTGATAAGTGGCGCTTTAAAGTATTATCCACCCGGAAGAAAGATTAAATATCAAAGTCACCGAGGACCTTTCTTATTGCTTCCGAAGAACCCGATCTGTACGGAATTCCGACCGGGGCCGTTTTCTTTTTCTTTTCTTTCTTCCTCTTGGTCGTCGACATGAAAGTTCTCAGTTGTTTTCTCATGAGGCATGGCGGATAGTGACTGCCTTGCAAGATGTAGTCTAGACGTCTTAGCTCTTCTTTACGTTCGGTATCATCACTGCATAGCTTTGAACTCTGCTGGCTAGTGAGTACATAAGTGTCCGTTTTACGCATTGTGGATGAGCTGAATTGAAGTCGAAATACTTATCCGAATGTGTGGATTTTCTGTGAATGCCAATAGTGAATTTTCGTGAGTCATTAACTCTCAGCCGGCAATCTAAGAAGCTGATTACTCTACTGATGTCTTATGACTCCATTGTGAACTTAATGGATCTGCATTGCTTATTGAGAGCTCGAAGAAAGCTCTTTTTGTGCTGCCTTAATGATTGCAAGTATATCGTAGACACACCGTACGTACAAGTGTGGGGGTAAATAAACTTCATTAACGCTAGTTGACCCCAACACCACGGCGACGCGTGACGTGAAGGACAACTATTCTCTCACTCGGCCCACTGTTTAAAGTACACACATCCACAAATACACAGACAACTAAACATCAGTTGGCATGTGAACGTTCCCTCAGTCATTTGATTGTAAAACTTGCCTTGAGAAAGACTATCCACGGTAGTCAAAACGTTGGCGCATTACAAGTACCAACAACGCTGTTATTAACATTATATCATTCACAATTAAAATCAATATATGGGGCATCGATTTTTCGATGCACTCCTCAAGTCCTTTCGTCCTGAAACCCTAACATATTTTCCGGCTACAGTGGATTTTTCATTTTCTTCGGTTGTGCAGCTTGGGTCGAAGTTATTCCAAAATATATTGTTGTTCCGTATGCACGCATTAATGCGAGTGATTCATTACCGTATGAAGATTTCAAACACAAATAATCCACCAATAAATTCCAAAGAAAATGTTATTTGCTCTTCATTTCAGACCTATTTGTCCTAAATATAGAGAAGAAATTGTGCTCTAATAACAACATTTGGTGAGCCGTCTGATAATTCCCAAATTTGCAATCGGACATCACTTGGAGGGGACTGAGTTGTTTAAATGAGTCTGTGCACGATGCAGCGGAGTAAAATTTTTGTTTATTCAATCTAGTACGGCTATAACTGTGCATGTATGTTGAT
The DNA here is from genome assembly GCA_008360955.1 of Fasciolopsis buskii. Lineage (NCBI taxonomy): Eukaryota > Metazoa > Platyhelminthes > Trematoda > Plagiorchiida > Fasciolidae > Fasciolopsis > Fasciolopsis buskii. The sequence goes on along the minus strand of LUCM01001936.1, from coordinate 176,851 downwards.
AATCAAATCTAACTGAACAGGAGGTCATCTATCGGTGCCGTCAGTTGAGGAACCACAAATAATCGGATAGGTGGCGAAGAAACACAATACACTGAGACAGTTCATTTCTTCTTGAAGCCTCAGATTGAGCACTACTCGGCCCACAAGTACCTTGAACACAGACACACACGGTTGCCCTAGGCAGGATCAGTTTTTGTAAGCAATTTTTTGCACTATTGCATAGCAAGGCAACTCAACTAAATATCCCATTGCAAAATTTGGTTCGCGGGGCTTGTCTGATTGTAAAATGTTTGCGGTCCTCCCCCACAAAATGTGCAGATATTCAGTCTGTCCTATTTTGGTTGGGTCGCACCGATATCAACCTGGTAATTCCAACAAACTTTACGGGTATGTCCAAATGCACAAAACCCATGACTCCTAGCTCATATGCTGTACTCAAGATGCCAATACAGGCGGCTAACTTGATTGTTCGTCATCTCCGATGTATTTCATTATCCAACAACTGTTTTACTACCCCACAAGCCTTGCCAGATTCACAACAAGTTTGATCGGAGATAATTATGCATTCGACTTATTGGCATTTGGATGTGAACTGTGCGGCTTGAAATCTTCCAAGCACTGACAAGGGTGACATTTAGAAGTCTACACTCTCAGTGTTCCCAATCGGGAAATATCTAGACTACCAAACAAATGAGAAAATCACGACCAGTACTAGCAGTTCCTAATAGACGTCACATTATATTGTAATTCGCACCTCTTTCGGTGATTCTTCCCTTTTCTGTTTACAGTACTCATAGTTAATCGACAGTCCCGGATTGATGAAAAATAAGCCCAGGAACATTAATAATGGTACGTAACGCCGCATGCCCAAAGGGAATTTTCGAACATTTGTAATTATTAGGTAAATTTCAAGGGTTTATGATTAGCACCACAAAAACCGAAATGGGATTTCGTGGGAGAGTGAATGTTAACCAGCCAAGAGGTATCATTATGAAAAACAGGACTGTGCTATAACAATTCTCATTATGAATAATAATAACGGCCACGAAGTGTTCCATGTTAGAAGTTTCTCATGAAAAACTTGGTGAAATTCACAAAAGACATCGAGCCAGAAACTCATTAGTGCTTGACAACCCCGAATCTCGATGCAGTAGAAGTCTGAGAGGTTGTGAATAACAGGGTAAACTAGAGACTACCAGGAAACGGGAGTTGCGATGGCTAGAAATCTGAGTTTATCAGAATACCAAGTGTGTTTCTTAGTCCTAAAGCCGAACAACCACTCCATTCCATGCTAACTGACTTCGGTTGCATTCGTACTCAGTAGGTATGATATGTTTGATGTGGCAATATTTTTCATTTCCCTCCATGCTTTCATACCAGCAAAAGCTAAAAGTTTTGTGATTGGGTTTTTTACGCGACTGTTGTAACAGCACTGGTAAGTGGTTGCCGCCATTCACGTATGAATAGTGATTGCCCCAAATCCAGTGGGCTGAAAAACTTGTTGCAGTGTGCATTTGTCGAGACAAGTAGTAAGAATCACATCACATACAGCCCAAGGAAATAACAATACCTTATCCGTTATAAATCTGTCCAAGCTGTCCGTAGCGAATGAGGTGCCCAAACACAAACGTATGTGGACGCGTCACATGAAAACCTTCAGAGGAAAATCATCACTACTTAGCCTAAGCAAACTTTCGGATAATACCAAAGCATTTCACATTTGAGCGCATATTATTGGTTTGGTGATGATCACAGAATGCGCCGAGTTGTGCCCATGATTTTGCGAAGCCTGCAGAAGGGAACCATATAAATTTCAATCTCTTCCGATTTTCAAAGTCGTTAGAAATTCGAAATTTCTGGTTCCATTTTGCGTCTTTCATTAACACCCCTACTGAGCCGGGCCAATTGTTTTTGACATTCTGCAGCTTCGGTAAGCACAGAGTAGTCTTGCTCAGTTGTCTGGTCTCAATAACGTAAGCCCCACCAGATATTGAATCACTCCCATTTTTGTGGAGCCACCTGATGCTTAATTTGGGGTTTGGTACGTTTGCTTATGATGCCTGTGCGTGTGGGTGATAAACGTAAAAAATGAGCATATGCATTAGCGTAGGTTTTCAGTGCTAGCCTAATAAGTTTCATACGCACAGCTCGCTGACAATTTCCAGTAAATTGATGCACTTTATACTAATGTCATAATTAATATCGTTACTACCTTAGGTAAGTATTCCGACCATAAGGTCATTGGTGACCAATGGGAAAAAGCACAGCTGTGTGGCTGAATGGGTTGGCAGAGTACCACGTCAGAGGGGGCCATTGGTGAATGTCTGCAGTCGAAAAAACAGGCTCTGAAAGAAAATACGGTAGTTCGGTAACCACGATGCACATAGCCATATTTAACAACTCGGGCTGTCGCCTGAATTATGTAATAAGACTACGGTGAAATTTAGTATATCCAGTTTTGTCTCCTGGAGCTATGAGTAGGACCATGGTCGTCCAGACTGCCCGATTAGGACACGCCCACTACGCTCATAAACCCAAACATTTGGCACGCCTTTTCCATTACAGTTTCAACACTACTAAATTAGACCGTTGTAAAGTGGGTATTGTGGGAAATGTTTGTGAAATCTATTTTACTGATATTTGGAACATCTAGTGTCTCGGGCAGTTGTTTACTTACTACATGTAATAGTAAAACTAACTGTTCCCATCAAAGAACTTAATCCGAACTGCGCAATCAAGTCGCAAGAGAAACGTGGAGGAAAACCGTTGGGATCCATGATGGGTGGAAAAATCAATAAACAGGAGTCATTCAACTAGAACAGGAGTACTGCGTGTAAAGTGTGGTTGCGATTTTCTGTGTTTGGGCTGGACAGATCCACAGCGGATAATCAACGCTACATCCCCAATAAAGTACTAGTATTAATTACTTTTCTTATATCGTCTTGCAGCGTGACTAGTCTAGTCGAAATCTAATCATATGCATCATTATTAATCTTTGAATATGTTAAGATTTCCGAGGCAAAACAAAAAAACTATTATCTCAAGGACAGAGCAATAAGGCAGTTGAAAGTTTGCCGAAACGCGAAAAAACTGTTCTCCAAAGAATAAGACAACAGTGCGCGGAATGTCTGAATAAGATGATCACATATCCTTAAACGATTTCGGCATTGTATAAGCGGTGATTAGAACGTCGGCTCATTACAGATATTTCCGAACACGCTGTTTTCATATTTCAAACATTTCAAGTAACAACACGGGGCATCGTTTCTTTAATACCATCGTAAGAACCCTCGGTTCAAACATATTGACTCCGAAGCTATTGCACCTATAACTATAACTAATACTATCACCAGAACCACTGACCTCACCGCTACCATCATGACGGTTGTGATCAAGCCTAATTTTATCGAGCCAAAGGGCTATAGTTAACTCCACAAGCGACTTCGGACAAAGCAGGAATAATCTAATAGTAAAAAAGCACCCTACCTGGGTGATTCGACAAACTAAGTTGTAATATCTTCTGAAGATCCAGTTCTTCCGCGTTTCAACAAACTTCCACCGATTCAGCGACTGTCCTTGCAATAATGCTGTCTTCCTGGCGTTGACAACCAAAATGGCATTTTCCGGCCGGGATCGACAATAACAACCTAGGACAAGTTTAAAGTGACAGTCCAGCAGCTCCCCACAAAACAAGTGGGATCAGTAGCGGTAGTAGTAGTAGTAGTGGTGGTATTAGTGTTAATGTTAGTAGCAGTGGTAGTAGTAGTGCCTAAGTGGATAAGGTCGTGGCCTTTGTACGTGAAGGACGCGGGTTCGGATCCTCCCACTACTGGTCAACTTCCCCACTTGACAGCCCTATGTTGGCCGCGGCCCCCTTCCTGGAAAATGATGTACATTTATATTTCGTTAATAGAGGAAGTAAGAGGTAAAGAAAGTAGTAGTAGTAGTAGTAGTAGTAGTGGTAGCAGTAATAGTAGTGGTAGTGATGGCAAACATGAATTCATCACTCAAGATTTTTTACTCTTCTCAATGTGCACCTTAATTACATAGTGAATATGCAGCTGTGCACTTCATGTTGACCTTGATTTTCAGACCATACGATTGGTTCTAAATAGGTTTCTCAAAGTTTTGGGTCCACGAATAAAATGAAGGTACAGTTTAGCAACACCGAAAATGAGACCTGCCAGAACATATTTAAAGCTCGCAATTCTACAAAACACTGCTAACCGCAATAATAGCTTGGTACACAAGCTTTCGTAGGTTTCAATCGAAAATTTTTTACTTAAATTACTAAGATCACCGCGGATTTTGAAAACCCTTAACACGAAGGCTTTGCAACGAACTAAGTCAGTCACAAATTTCCGGTGCCCACTCCTAAACGTGTCCATAAGATTTCGTGGTCTTAAACAGTTCCTGAACCGAAGGAACAGTTTCAACTGACGCAGTGCCAACGGGAGCGACCAATTATCTGAAGGAACTGTTGAGATGACGGAAACCACTAGTATTAAGTGGATCCTCCAGCTTGGTACCCAACATGCTCTTCTGGTGCACTTGGTTGGTCCTTAATCTGTAATCTTTGTTTTTCGTAAGTGCCAGACAGATGATGGCATATAAAAGGATTTCTTTTCCTCCGTTTGTGTCCCCGATTCCCCTTAGGAGACTAGGTTTTTATCTGCTTTAGTGTGTGGGTTTTCTGAAAACACTGCGCATTTGTTCTGGAATTCAATACTTCTTTCTAAAAGTTAGTGTACAATTATCCAAATTTTATGACACTTCATAACAACTTCCTATGCTGTACAGTGAACTGAAGAAACAACACCATTTTCGAAGCTAAAACATGTGTAAGGCATTGATTGCCAAGATTATAGAGACCCATGAAATCTGTATTTTACCAGTTTTACCCCACATTCGGAAAACTAATTTCCATAAATCAGTTTTAGAACAAATCCTTCGAACATTCACTAAAACAGACAGTAACTGAAAAGTGCTTTAATTTGTCTACTGTTACATTCAATCACCGATTGAAAAGACGGATCGAATTCTTGATGCAACTGGCAGTGGCCAAGTGGTCAGCGCCGTGGCGCTTCACCGTGAATGAGTTGCGTTTCGAGCCTCTTTCCACTGCCGGTCATTGCCCCATTTAAGTAGAGTTCCAATGGCCGCCATGCTCTTCGTGCAGGTTGCGCGCATAGCTGTGAAAGTGGGAAATGGAAGATAAAAAGAATCGGACCTATCTGTTGAATGAAGGTCTAATCACCGATTCTATATCAGTTCACAAATCATCGATCAATTCTGTCTCTAGATCGGAAACGTACCTTTCCCGCTAAACCTGGTGAGAACAAACCAGCTGAACCAGCATAGAAGTTTGCTTTGTTGAATAGAAATATAGTGCATTTACAGAACATTCGTTTGTAAATTTCATCGGTTATCCGGGTCGCACCTTGATTGATTCAACTCGTGTGACGAATTTTATTTTGATTTGCTATCGAATCCGTACCTCTCATTCTGATTGGTTGACACAACTCAGTCTGACGTTTCACTGTGCATACCACCTGACCTCCAATCACGCTTCGGTGCCCGCTGACAGTCAATGAGATAAAGAGGCCTCGACCTGGTCCTGCCGTCCGTATTACATCTCAGACTGACGCCCACAGACGGCATCCAACCCTGCGTATTTGGTTGCGAATTTTTAGCAAGATTCATCCTCGCTGGACCATTGATACCCAATGAGACAGCCTTATCAGAGTCAGGTCAATCTTGGACGATTTAGCGGCAACGTTTTATTTGCAGATTACTTGACCCATTATCGCAGTGGTGTAACCCGTCCCTTTAAATGAGGTTGCGAGAGTACAGATCCAGAATGATAAGCATGGGATAAAATCTCTTGGAAGGAAGCTCGGAACGTTTAACGAACAGCTCTTACACATTAGGAATCAAGATTGCGGCGTACAATCGGCCCGTTGCTAGTATTAAATTTGCGCTTAATGCAACGGACAAGCTGTGCTGCTATATTGAATTTGACTGTATAAATGTTGATGCTGGCCATTACGCTTACTGAGCTTCGGCCCACGTGGATATCTTTGTTGGATGTCTATTTTGAGTTGAATCACGTGGGAACCTAATCGAAGAGAATCCCTCCGCGTTCGCATTACAGTAGTTAAATGTCGTAAAGTTCACGTCTTTGCAAAATAGTAGTCCCTTTTACGCCATCACATTGCGGCTGATTTAATCTTCTCAATAAACATTAGTAGATAACCCTTATGAAGTTCCACGTCCAGTAATGAAGCCAGTAAGCGCCGAAAAATGCGGGGATAATTTTTTCGACGTGAGAACAGACTGAAATAGCTTATATGCACTAAAGGGCCCTTAGCACGTGAATAACAGTACATTTGCCATGATGCGGGAACACATATACACTCATCGAAGCATTACACGAGCATTAAAGAAAAGACGATGTATGCATCACACAGAGTTCATCCATCGGATTAAAAAGCTTCCAACGGATCTTAAGCCACGTGTCAAAGACCGCAAGATTTGATATAACATGAAAAGTCAAGGAAACGTGGTCAGAAAAAACAGAACTGTACGGTAGTTGAGTAATTTTTATTACTTTTTCCCGTATCTTCAGGGGAACATTGTCAGTTACCTTGTAACACAGCCGGAAGTAACCAAAGTCTGTAGGTCTCCAAAGGTCGACGCCACGAGCGAGAATCAAACCGTCGAGCTTCCGCTTGTTGGGCAGATGCTCTACCTCTGACCTACCGACGCAAATTACGCAGGTGAACATCCAATATTTTGTAAACCACTGTCCTAATGAGACGCAGCAACTAACCCGGTTCTAGCTACCGGGCTAGCCTCGTCGGACCCTTTTCAATAGTGGTTCGTGCAATGCTGGATGTCCACTTACGTAATATGCGTCCGAAAGCCATGTCTACGGTAACCCAGAGGAAGAGTGTTTGCCCGACAAACGGAAGGTCGCTAGTTCTATTTCGGCTCGTGGTGTTGACTCTTGGGTGCATAATGCATGAATGGATTTCCCATTCTACACTAAATCTGGCTCTTCGTGTCACCCCAAAACAACCGAATAATCAACTAAATTATGTCAAACAATAAAACATGAAACTTTACCGGTGAGGACTAACCCCCCCTTCGACTAAATCATCGACTGTACAGTCTTGAGAACCGAATTAATTGTCTAATAATCAAGTTTTATAAAAACGCTCACAAGAAGTAACTAAGTTGGCCCTGTACAAATCCACAGAAAATTACTTCAAACCTGAGCACAAACAGGGCGCAACAAATCAACGTCACGACATTAAAGAATTAGCGTACCATCGTCAAGGGTAACCGGGAAACGTGAATTTAACACATCGTTTGGGGCAACCAATACATGGTCCTGATGACTGAGGCATGATGACGATCTTAGCATCAACAGACCAATGCCAACTGCTACTGATGTGACAGAAGGTAAACCTAGTCAAACCATCCACTAGCAAAGAAATGAACTTCAGTAAAAATAATTGGAGTAGGAAGAAAATCTAAGAGATCATAGGGATCAAAGGTGAGTTACATTGCTAATGCAAACTAAGACAATGTCTCCGCGAGGGTAACCATTTTTATGATGATTGCTGGTTGTCGTATCCGGCTGGCCAGAATGATATTACGGTCCCGAAATGTCAGAAACCAAGTTTCATTGGCTCAGATCTGTAGTTACAGTCGAAAGATGGTGGATTTCGTCTCCGCAGTGTTACTAATTCTTCACTCGTGCTGTCAAAAAACATCGAAACAAATAATCATGGCGTGCGAGTATCAATGGTCACGTGAATATCCGAATAATTCCGGGATTGTCTTCTAGGACACCTGGGTCCGCAATGATCACAAATTAGTGTGGCATGAAAGCCACAAATAGCATAGAATTTAAAACGTGGGTTTCTAAACACGCGCAAATCTGTTTCACCACTGCGCATTGCCTGTTGGAAGCGGTAAAAATACGTAACGCAATGGTAGACGGTCTGGTCCATGAGGAACTTCGTTCTCCCCTTGCCAGCTGATAGGATGAACTTGCCCCTATTCTATTGTTTTGTGTTCTGAACGTAACAGAGGTTTGAATGTGGGTCTGCGATGCATGCTAAGAAATATTATTTGCCTCAATCCACATCCAGTCCCATTTGATAAACGAAATCATTTGAGTAGGTGTTCTAGATCGGCAATGTCATTTCACAGGCTGATATGCAACCACTTTTATGATAACCTTCTATATCGGTCGGAGTCTTATAAAACCAACAACAATATGGTATGATGCGTAGTTAGTCTAGAATGAACAAAACGTACTTATTCCAACTATTGCATTACAGTTATGAGATTGCTGTAAAAAAAAATGGGACGTAGGATAAGTTCGTGAGCCAGTCTGTGTAATTTTGCAAGTATCGGGTAATTTGCCGTTCCTTCCGTTTGTGTACTCAGAATCAGAACTTCTAGAATGCGTGTAACTTATTCCTATATCTCGCAGGAACCAGAAAAATACCCCGCAGTTGGACATCCTGGCAAAACGCACACAAACACGAAGAATAGTCTACATGTAACTCATGAACCGGCGGTAAGCAATGATTAATTAGCAGGACGAACCAGAATCAATAAAATCAATTCGTCTGAAACGCAGAAAGAACCAATAATTCAAAAACCGACCACGGTTCGGCACCTGACCATGAATACTGAACTTCATAGATTTTTGTGTCGTTATCATGTACCCCTATCGGGATACGAAAATGAAACAGTCAAATTCGGCAGAAAAGCTGCAAATTTACGTCAGGCAAAATGACTTCAATCTGGTCTGCATTGCATCTCAAATTATCAATTATGAGTCAACTTTTTGGTTTGTTAGTTGTTCGAATCTTTTTCTGTGAACGTCACGATGACGTTATGGTAACATTCAAAAACTATTCTTTAACAAAGTTAGTTACGAGTGAAATGTTGTGTTTGAACCTAGTGAAATCGGCGAAAAGCTTCGAAACCAGTATGCGCGATTTTCGAACAGACCGTTCGTTCGGAACAGGTTATTTCGCTAAAATCAGGAAATTACGAGTTCAGGGAACAAAATAACTGTTCATATTCTAATGAAGCAAGAATTAGACTGCTTATTAGTTTTATTGACCATTGTCCACCATGTACAATGGTCTTCGTATTCTACTTTCGCATAAATAGAGGCTGTCTATGCAAAAACGCAATACCTAGTTTCGCATCCAAAAATATAAAGCGCCATTGTAGGGTTGGGTTGATCGGGAATTGGGAAGCATACTGACAAAAACAGACCCAGCCGAAGTTACACCTCGTCAGACGGTGGTGCTTTACGTTAAGCGTTTTGCGCACGGAAAATTTCTTCCCACTGCGTAACTGGGGACTGCAAAACGTCAGGATCAATAGACTATGAATTTGAACTTATTCTTCCGCTGCCGTTTTTAACCGAAATCTTTCCTTATCATTTGTCTGCTATTTTCCTGAGCTTCGAGCCAATAAACGAAACCAGTACCCAGAAGTGCGTAGCTACCTGCTAAACACCAATGGAAGGTCTTATGATGCCATCCTTTCTCATCCCATGTATGAAGCCCTTGTTGTCTCTCTCATTCTCCGCATCATAAACATTCCCCTAGTTGCCTATAATTTGGACTCATTCATTCACGTCTCACGACTAGTCGAAATTCTAGTGTCCAACTTGGTTCATCCGCTGATTGAAGATGAGGGAGTCACAGAAGAGATTTGTATGAACCTCGACGACGGGATCGGTTTCTTTATTATGTAACACACCCTAGTTCCAACATAGTAGTTAATCACTTATCTCACTTCTATAAATCTTTCAGCCTTTCGACGTAGAGCAACTTCGCGATGCAATACAATGTAAGGCATTTGTGTTTGCTCGTCTGTTTCAAGTTGTTCGCTTTTATGGTTCAGCGCATCGAAACGGCGGTCACACGTTTGAGCTCACAGATAATTCACATACTTTTTATGTACTTATCGACCTGCATCCGTTCAAGAACTCGAAACAACTATTCGTTACAAGCTCAGATTGACGCTACTGGGGGTTGGCACCGCAGCAATTCGTAAAACCGAAGGCCACACCAATCAATTACATTTTCGTATATATCTGTGATATTTCCTTTAGCTGAAATGTCTTGTGCTTTGGTCACATGACAAACAACTTACTTTGCTAACAGGTTGCTAGGAATAGGTTTCTTGCCATAGAAATGGTGTGTAAAGTATTGATTGAGTAGAGGAATTATAAAGCGGTTCATACTATAGTAACAAGTCCTGACTAGCATCATAAATCATCGTAGACGTATCCGCTTAGGATCTCCACGTTTTTTGACGGATTATCGCGACCGCTAACTTTAGCCATTTCAATCGGTTGTCGCGACTCCGGTTCAATCTCTTCTTGCTTAATCAAACAAGGGTAAACCCGGGCCCCGGTCACTAACCACGACTATCGTTTATTTGTCGCAATCACCCAATTCCTGTGATGCATCCATGTGAACCCGTGTTCAAGACAGAGATTTCTGTTCGTAAACACCCACAGAATACCATCCGCAGGCCAGTCTGTTTGTAACTCCATCACGCATCATTCAATGATGGAATGCCTAATCTCTGCTCATGAGACGATCAACCTGTTTGCTCATCATTATCATGGCTTATGCATTTGCTAGGACGCTTGTTTTCGCGTCGGTGCATCCAAAAGTGTCTTGGTATGACCTTATGACCGTTGCTGACCCTGAGCAGTGGTGGCAGAAACGGCCACCGACATCGGGGCGCGTCAGCTAACGATCCGCACGAACTGTTAAAGTGCTGACATCCGAGCGTGACTTGTGATCACACACGTAATCCACTCAGCACCGAAACCACTGAACCAGCGATCAACCGACTGTCCACATCATTCGTATTGTACACCACCAACAACAACATACTACGGCACAAACAGCGGTTTCAAAAAAGCGTAAGGAAAAAGATTATTAAAAATCCAAATAAGCAGTCAACTTCCAGATAGAAAAGTCCTTTTCTCATTTGAATGAAGAAACATACGATAAGTCACTGAGAATAAAGGTTAGCAGAGCGTGATGACTGTGTAGCCAGAAAACCGCTAAAGGCACCGAATGGAATGCAGCAAAACAAACGAGATCATTTAGGCCTCCAGTAAGTATGATAAAATATGTGAACACCTGATCGTGAGTTTGGCTTGCAATGTGTTATAAGAACGTATTTTTTCTCGAAATTGTTGATAATTGGCGGAAAGACGAGGAACAATAAGTTGGCGCACAAATAGATGGTCATCCATAGGTCCACATATGGGCAAAAAATAAACATCCGAAACCAAAAAGGACTGACAAGACTAGTGTGTTGCAGGAACGAGGACGATATCAGAGTAGTGTAGTAGGACGACCGGACGGAATGGTTATTGCTCAAAAAGAGAGCAGACGATATGTTTGGCAGTGGGCAGTTGCTATGTAGACTCAGGATTCACAAGCATAACTACTATCAGCATGGAATGAAAACAAAGCGGAAAGGAAAAAAGGGGAGGTCAAATTCACAGTGATCCCGATCATGACGATGACATGTCACAGCAATACATTGGGCCAATCAAATGGATTAATTATTTTTCTATTTGAAAATGGCGAAAAACTGATGGATCACACAATTATTATCCGGCTACAGAGCGAGATTTATCAACACAAGGTAAAAGGAAATGGGGCAGCGCATAGTGAAAAGGGAAAATGAGGGTACATGGAATGTGCTTACTGATTTTGGAATGCGAAGATGAGAATCGATCGAAAGCACAAGAGAGGAGAGATAGGCGGAGGGGGAGAAGTCACAGTGTAACACAGGTGCGCTGCTTCTTTCGTTTCATGTGAACTGCAGCCCGCGCGGCCGTCTCGAACACTTTGTGAACACCTTCCTTCGTTTTGGCTGATAACAAAAGCGGAAAATGGAGAAAAAACAAGCATAATAAAAGAAAGCGGTATTCCGGGTATCACGAGGAGCAACTTGGATCCAGACACGTGCACAGTCTGATCGTGAATTCCGATTCCATTTCATATCGGCTGCAGCCGATTTTGCAGCCCACTGGGGAAAATCAGATGTCAACACATCGCAAACTTAGCGTGTAAAAAATACTCTCCCCCGGTAATTTGCTACGATCGCACCCAACAGTATGGTACACATGGGATCACAGTGAAGAGTATGACGATTATTATTAAACAGTGAAAAAGTCAATGGTTTATTCATCAAAACCTCGGATCTCCGCATATGGCGGCAATCACGACCCTGACGTGGCACATCAGTCAACCGAGTAGTGCCAGCGATACTTCGTCCAGACCTTTCGTCAGGACATTTTTAAAACTCCAAACGATTGATATATACATGGAACTCGCTGGCAGTAGTCAAGTATAACCGATCGGAATCAGCGATTCGTGAAGCCGCCTAATCCTCCTTAATGAGCTTTCCGCTGTAGGATGAATAAGTATGGAATATTATGCGAAGGTACTCCGGAGAAAATGACAAAATCCAGAATGAACTTGCCTCTCATTACCTCTTGACCCATGAGCTATGTTTAGATCAAAAGCATTTCAGCGCCGACTGACTGACGATTGCAACCATTTGTGGTGCAACGAAATTTGTCTACTAAACACCAATCCTCGCAATCAGAGTATCACGAGAATGAGGACTACGATTAAGGCAAGTGTTCAAACCCCCTAAAATTAGTTTCTCTTCAAAAGGTCTAACATGCTGCAAAAGTTGAAAGCGAATTTTTATCCAAAGAGAAAAATGCAAATTGAGTGCTGATAGTCATCAGGAAAAAGTCGAAAATGCGAAAAAGACCTACAGGAACACTCCAGATAGGCGTAAGCTTTGATTTCCTCGGCCATCGCGGCGCCTTGATCTGGTCGTACGGGTTCTTGCCGCATCCGCAGCAGCTGAGACTTGGTGGTTTGATCAGTACGCAAATCTTTCTTAAGTCCAACCAGAACAATGGGGACACCAGGACAAAAGTGACTAATCTTATTCAGGGGGGAATTATTTGGTAAAAAGAAGACGAAACGATTCTATCAGCCAAGCAACTAAACACTATCAGCAGTTGGTAGTAAAGTTGAATTAATCAAGCGATAATAATAAATCGAGTGACAGAGGCGACTGGAGTTTCGGAACCAAATCACTAAGACGAAACTGATGAAACTTGACAACCAGATTAAATATTTGTTCACATAGTAGTTCAATAATGTGAACGAGAAATCCGCACAATGTGGCTACTGTACCTAATCATTTCTTTTGCACCTTGGATTCAATCCTGTAAGTGTTTGTGTTTACCGTTACTGCTTTCTTATACAGACGAACCCGCATGAATTTTAATGGCGTATCAGATGTTCATACGAAAGAAAAACGAATTATCTGACAATTAATTTTAAACAAATAAAATAACGTGTAACAGAGAGCAGGTGAACAGCTGACACAGCACGACAACAGAAGCAACACTGTAAACGACACAGGAAAACAAAGGTTCTGCTCTGAAAAAGGCACTGTATTCTTACTACCGAAACCGGATCTGTGTAATGTTACCACTAAAAGGTGAACTGAAGATCAATAAACAGTATTCACATAACATACTGATGAGTTATATCTCCGTAGGCAGTTAATGGAAGCAAGTTTTGACGAGGCTATATGAGACGTGACAGATTATGTTGGTCAGCTTGTTCTAAATTTGAAAAAAAAAACTGGCAAACCTCTACCGCAAAGACGGAACATCATGGTCCGAGTAGACTGAAAAGCACTATAAACATCGATGTGGCCGACGAGAAGTGGAGAAATCGTACAGTACCCCGACTGATGATGGTACACTCCTGTATACATCCTCAGACTAAGGGAAGGCCCTCGCTACAGAAAAAAGAACCTAAGAAATAGTACTGCCGACTAGTACCATGCAAGCAGGTCATAAAATCGATATGTTGTTCACTTCAGCTGATGTGATAATCGGTAGCTTTTATCCAAGATAATGAGTGATCTGCCGGTTTGCACTTGGGCTGGATAACATGAAAACTGATTGAGTTTTGTTGATTTCAATTTGACGTGACATTTATGGTGCGGGACAACACGTCCTAGTCACCATTCGTAGTAAAGCAGGTTTAAGATTCATAAACTAGTCGGAAACAGCTAGTCGAAATCATCTTGCATGATGAACGACAAGCCAAAAACATCACTTTCGGGTGGGCGAAAACGCGATGAAAGGCGGAGCACCAGCATCAGGGAAACTAGACACTTTCCACGTTCGGTCAATCTGGGAATGGAGTAAAGCGCACTGGTGTTCAATGGGGGTATCTGTTATTATTAGTATTATCGAACTAAACCACCAACTAGAAACTGCACCAAAAGTTCAACGATTATCAGAGCGCAAAGCTAAATCCGTGAGTTCTCCTAGCAGATCGCAATTCACGAATCATACTGTCATCCGAGGAGACGGTGCGAATGCCCTCCAGCCACCTCTGATTCACTTAACTTTCTTCGCAAAAACAATGGGAACAAAATTCATCGTCATCATCGTTCAGAATTGAACAGCAAGGCAAACTTCACTGACCGCTACCTTTTCCCCAGAGTTACGTTTCTATAAAGAGTGAATATCCAAGGACAACAGGTAGTGGACCTGAAGAGGCGGGAGTAGCCAACACACGGAACACAGTCCAGCTGTACAAACGTATTTTGCAATCTTTCGGATTCAATGGGAAATAACAACGCGATCGCCAATGCTCACAGTTTAATGCTTTATCCTTCAGCCTCTCCAGCCAGCTAGTTGATGGCTCTTTTGGACCCCAACCACGAAGAGATGAAACATCTCCTTTACCTATTTTCTCACTCCACGTTGCCACGTCATCTATTGATCTCCACATGGCCTCTTCCATTCCTTGAGAGGAACACAAAATAGGGCATGGTATAGTAGACGAGTGTTCGTCATACGCAACACGTGACCCCAACCAGCATAATCTATTCAGCTTTGTACGCTCAACCTGTCATCTGTTTAAGTATGCTGATGTTGCCCTTTCTCAAGCCGTTTTGAACAACAATGATTTGCAAAATTTTCCAACTTACGTTTACGATTTCTTTGCACGGACTGGTTTAAATATACAAATATTGAAATGTTTCGAATATTTGTTGTCTCTCTCAGACAGCTTACCCATCCGAAACGCAAATCATCAACTCAAAAGAATTACCGAGCAGCAACCAGACACAACTCTGGAAAAACTCGTAGATGAGTGTGAACATCTAACTAATCTGAAACATGACGCGGCCATGATTCAACGACATGAAAGGTCGTACAACAGTGTGAACGCTATCAAAGCTGGAAAGCCGCCCACGCCAGCTCAGAGGTCGCATACGCGTCGACAGTTCAAATCCGCCAAGCCCCCCTCGCCTTGCAGGTACTGTGGAGCCTGGCACTTTCACAAATTCTGTCCTTTTCGCACCCACCAGTGCAAAAAGTGTCGTCATGTGGGTCATAAGGAAGGTTTCTGCCAAACCAAAAGGTTTCCACGACCAGCTCGTTTCAGCCCAGGGAAGCCAAAGTCAGCTAACGACCGCGCGAGCGTTCATTCATTCGGCCTTGTGGCTGCCTGTCGATTAAACCGCAGAAAGTTTGTCACAATTAGCATAAACAACCATCCAGTCTGCCTTCAACTGGACACGGTGTCAGACATGTCAGTCATATCCAAATCAACTTGGCACGACATTGGTAAGCCGCCTATCCAACCCACGTCAATCACGGCCACAGCTACCTGTGGTGGTGCTTTGGAGCTAGCCGGACAGCTCCAGTGTACAGTCAAATACAACGACAAACTGATATCGACGCTGTGCTATATGGCAAAAATCTTATATCAATCTGCTTGGCGCTGACTGGCTGTAAAAATTGGGTCTCAGCAACCTGCCGATAGACACCTTCTGCAAACCCGCTCAGAAGTCCCAGCAGAACACGCGCTCGCCTCCAAACCATCCTCGGTCAAACGGTCAGGCGGAGAAACTCGTCGCTACACTCAAACGACCTTTGCTCAAGCCGCGAGGGGAGGGAGCAACGAAGAAAGGCTTGCAAAAATTCCTCACAACTACAAACTTAAGCACACCGGGAGGTATCTCTCTAGCTGAAATACCAATGAGCCGAAATTTAAAAACCATCCACGATGCTTTATTACCGAGTTCGCCAAATTATCCCAGCGTGCAGGAAGACGGCCTGACCGAAGGTTCATTGGTATACGTCAGAGATTACAGACCCAATCATCCAGGCTGGACGGAGGGAGTCATTCAACGCAAAAAAGGATCCTGGTCGCATGAGGTCGCTGTTGAGGCCGGAACTTGGATCAGACACAGAAACCAAACAAGAAAACGCTACGCGGACTCTCCGGTGGACACAGGCACGAAAGTCCCCCTCGAAATACTTTTAAACACGGTCCAATTGCCGAAAAAGTCAGCGAAAACGAAAACAATGGATATAAACCTACTCCCCAGACGATGGTCCTATCGCCCACGCCGTCAAACGAGGCAATTCCAGGTAAATTCAAAGGACGCTGCATACCAGTAACTTTTTTACCAAAAGGGGGAGGTTTTATGGTCGGTGATCATGCTAGGGTTTTTGGTCTCGCAGATTTTATTTCTGCTACTAATTTTCCAAAAGATCCTGCCCTTTTCTCAATATTTCGAAGTTGACGTTATTTTAAATATTGCGCGGTTGAATATTTTTACATGTCCACGAAAATATTCGTAAAAACCCGTTCTATGATTGGCTATTCCACATATCGACCAAGGCCACCCAACAAAACTATATAAACGATAGAGTCCACTCTAATTCTGACTTGTGTCGGTGGGTCACCAATAAACGCGCGGCCGTACCCTGTGTTCGTCTTCTCTCTTCAGCTAGCGTGCTGGGCTAACTGTTCGTAGTTCGCGCCGCTTACTGTTCCGTGTGGCTGCTCATTCAAGGGAGCAGCAGCTCCGTCCCGTTCGCTGTGCGATTGCGGGCTTCGAGTCTTGAACCCGAACTTTTGTATCTCCAACTTCTGTGTGTGTGTTCGTGTCCTACTAGACCACAGGCCGTGTGCTTCTGTGCTATCGTGCGCCGCTAGTACCTGTGTCTTGTGCTTCAGTGTGTGCACAGACCAACCAAACTCGGCAACATAACAGGTTGGTTCTGTGAAATATTTAGGAGTTACTATTGATTCGTATACCAAAGTGTTTTACTTATCCTTCTTTACTGTTCTCTTGTTACTTTTTAGGGTTTACTTAGAAAACTTTAAAATTCTTCGCTGGGGACGATCAATTATTAGCCGTTAGTCCATCTCACTAACTGGATTGTCCCGAATTCTATGTGATCAGCACATGTCTGCAAGCGAAAAATTTCCTTACAAAATTCTTTCAGATCCCATGCCTTTTCTGGAAAACGATATTTCAAAATGCCGCTCTCATGTATACAAGACCCGCCCTTCGCTCTACATCTTCTAGAATCAATGTTTATAAGAACTCCATTGTTCCATAATTAGCACGCATTTTAACACGCCGTGACTGCGTTTTAGCCAACTGCCTGAGCAACCAAAATAATGTGCTTTGATTATGACCCAATGAGTTTTTTGACATTTATACAAGGCGATAGTTGTAAGTATTCATTTAGTTCCTCATTTCATTTTTCGTAACTGAAATGCGGCATTAAATTTGGACGAAAAAGACTATACTATACAATACAACGCAATTATCAAGAAAAGCGCCTACATCACTCATCAGGCCACTCCATCCATTCCTAGTCATAGTACGTAGACATCGCTGATTGGAAACCTCCAAGCGACGATAATGTCCGGTAAGCAAAATCCACATCTCTCAACCATAAAACAGAACTGAGCGCACTGCGGCACAGTACACGCGATCTTTCAACGTTAAGGAAATATTAATCCAAAGCCACAAATCCCTCAGCCCAACGTATGCCGCTTGAGCCTCAAATACACGCGTCCTCATCTCTACTGCCGCGTTACCATCCTTTGCGACGAAGCTGCCGAGTTAACTGAAGTGATCAACAATGGTTAGTTTCTCTCCATCCAACACCAACTTCTGGACTACTGATGTCCACTCTTGTAACAGCATTGTGCGCTTTGAAGATGCAAACACATACCGTATGAAGCTACAGACCTCCAGAGTCTATCTAGTGCACGCTGCGCATCCCCCATAGACTCGAACGGGCACACGAGGTCGTCTGCGTAATCTAGGTCACGCAGCTTCTCAACATTTGCAATTTCGACCCCTACAACCTGAAGATCTCGTAACGCAACAAGAATGGAGAAATGAGACGCCCTTGGCGAACACCGCTAGTCGTTTCGACCGAACTTAACAATTCATCGTATACCCTCACGCGACCACAAGTTTGCGAGTGCAATGCTCGCAACAGGTTCAGGAACTTCGCTGGCGTACGATTCTGATGGAGAGCACTGAATAGTGCTGTCCGATCGACTGAGTCGAAGGCGCTTTCCAAGTCGAAAAAAAACCACGACTGTCGGGTGGCAGTGTGTGTGTGTGTGTGTGGCAAGTTTCAAGTAACTGCCGAAGAGCGAATATTTGGCCGATGGGACCTCGACCTGAACGAAATCCGACTGGCTGATCGCGAATGTCACTCTCTCGAACCGGTGCCAAGGAGCGCAGCACTATCGAAACTAAGATTTTATTAACTGTAGTGTGCCGGGACAGTGCTCCTCCAAGGGAATGGGGTGCAAATAGTCACACCGGTAAGGTAGGAGAGAGGAGTCCTCGTGAGCCGGAGCTCAGTAAGTGAAAATGTATAAATTATCAAATGGTAACACAGAACCTCATACTACAGTAACTACCGGAATTAAACAAATCCTACGATGGTTGCTGTAGTGACTGCGTGTGGCCCTCTTGAAGATCGGCAGAATCGGTGGCTCACTCTACAGTAACGGGATACGGTACTTGTTCCAAATATCATGGTGCGAGAGTGTAAGTACTTTTATGAGGGCCTCTTCACCCAGTTTGAAAAAAAAACGAGAGGGAGTTCGTCGAAACAGGCAGCTTTTCCCCGCCTCAGTAGTCGAATGTTCGACTCTACTTCCGCTTCCGTTGGTAGATCAACAGACACACCCAGAGGATTTGCAATTGTGGTCTTCGGACTAACTAAATTGGTGCGCGGCCGGCTAAACTGCTCCTTGAAAGCCTCAGCACAACGATCGAGTCTTTGATGTTTGCCACGAATAGGCTCTCCATTTCTATCGCACACGATTTCACTAACCGAAGTTCGCCGCCCACCGGTGTCGTGCATAAGCTTAAACACTCGCTGTTACCGGAAGCACCTGCTATTTCCATTTATTCGGCCATCTTGGACCACCAAATTTCACGATCCGTTTTCAGACTTAACGTTACTTGGGGCTGTAGATGTCGTCGTATCTTATTCGCTACCGTACAATTGGGGAGCTGGCGATTTTGTTTCATTAGGCCCAGCTATTCTTGAGAGATCCAATGCCTTTGATGGACGCTGGATCTCGGCCCACAGGCGAAACCTGCTGCCAAACGCATCATCTACTTGATTTGATCCAAGCGCTCACCCACATTGCTGCTCGTCCGGTTTCTTAAAGTATCTGATAGTGTCTGTTCATAACTGTCGCGAACAGCCGTATCAGACAGACGTTCTACGACAAACCGGGCTTGCGGTTCGCGTCTGTGGCCGTGGATCTGAAGCAAAAATCACATTAA
>LUCM01001936.1:81589-135349 GCA_008360955.1 Fasciolopsis buskii | reverse complement strand
GTGGCTGAGTGGAAGCCCATCTACTTGGATCAATCATTCTTATACTCGTTTTTCTGACTGAGCTGCTAACTCAGATCAACCTCCGATTTGGAGGACCAGGAGACTACTTCGTCGTGTATCTACCTATTGACCTTCCAGGCATGATTGGATCTTCCGCTTGAGATAAGCCATCCTGTATAGCTCGTAGAATCATGGAGGCACGCAAGCCGTCATATCACGTCAACGTGTAGTCGCGTTGTGACAGCTCGTTACTCTCTCCTATAATAGTCTTTTCCCTTGTTTCGTTGCCCCAGTGGTTTCCCCTCATTTTCTTCCGTTCTTTTTATTTTTGTTTTTTTTTTTATTTACTTCCACTTTCACCCTCTGTCACTTTCTATGCTCTGACCCCCTCGTTTTATTTCCCTTTTTTCTGTTTTTTTGACCTTTTATACCTTTTCCTCAGGTGCCATGGCTTTATCACAGGATACAGGAGTAGACAAAAGACACCATGAAGAGAGGATGGGCCAACATCCGGTTATGTCTCTCTGGGTACACTCTTGCTGGATTACATGGTTAGCTATCCGTCTTTGGTAAGACTACAGGACGATGAAACAACTGCTCTCACTTTTTAGCGTTTCTAGGACGTTGGTTATAAATATTATTTTTTTTCTGTCAACCCTCGGTCACTTATTTTATGGGGCAACCTTTTCTTTTCTACCTGTCTGCAGGTTTGGTCGGCGCCATCTCGCCATCTGGCTCATTTTTGTGGGAAGTTTCAGTTAGATTACAGAACTATACGGCGAGATGCCTGATCGTCCAGGTTGTTGCACCGAAAGCTCTCCCATGGTCCATGTGGCATTCGACTGGGAAGCTTCTGGGAGGACTCCTCATTACCTATTACATTATCCATCACTTCATATATTTCTCGTTTCATTGGAAGAAACAAAACAGTCTACGATGTTTGTAGCTGAGTGTCCCACTAAAACTCAGTCAAACCCTCAGCCAGGGACGAGCATGAATCAATGTTCAGTAGGCACGACTCATGCGGTAGAACATAACCCTCAGAGTCATAGTCACCAGCTCCTCTCCTCCCGCGCAGCAAACCGTAGAGGTTACGGCGCACTCCCGATCCACTACATTAATGCTTCACGCCTTCTATACAAAAAACATCAGCCAGTTTCAACACCGCCGAAACCGTGAGATGACGCATTTTGGTTTTGTCTGTTCTGACGAAACTCACTAAATTAGACTGGGGAGGTTAACCAGAATGTATATGACCGAAGGAATTCCGGACTCAAGGATGGGGCAAGCCGAAACTTGACTTATGAAAAATGACTAAAGTGGGCCTACAGAAGCAGGCCTATTGAGGCGGCGCACAGCCCGCCACTGGTTATACCTACTGGTGCAACGCAGTCAAGGGAAGAGTTTGAAGTCCAGTTCCAGTTAGATTGCAGGGCTATACGACGAAATGCTTGATCGTCTAGGTTCTTGCACCGAGCTACGTGGGTCAGGGGGGTGGAATACACTCTTCAGTTACTTCAAGAGGGGAAACAATTGATGATCTGATTTCCTGTCCACCACTCCCTCAACAACACGATCCACACACTGTCCTCTCCAAACACAGCTAGCCATGCAGTGTCTAGTCTCCGGACGGTTTTTCTGACGACGGCCTGCAAACGAGTGAAGTCGGCGGAATGTGTGCTCCACCAGGTGCACTTTCAATCCCCCAGATCACAGCAAGTTGCCCCGGAAGTGATCAGAGCACGGGAGTTTTCGTGCAGTGTTACGCAACTCAAGATGAAGAGACCGATTTCTAGATTTAGCCCAAGAATACATTAAAACGGGTAGAAGAACGAAAGCCTAAAAGGACCTGCCTGTGAAATCAGTGGCTGGCCACATGTGCAGTCATACTGACAAGCAAGTCATTTATTTGGCAAGGATTAACTAGGCGAAAAAAAGTAGAAATTGATTCCGAAACAGCAAAATACAGTCGCCGGGCAGGTATGCATTTCCAAATTTAGAGTCAGAAGCGGTGTTTGCTCTCTTAAATGTGAGTCACAAACGGAATAGTTGCTCAAACATAGCGTTGTATCAGGTCAGAGTTCCGGATGTAAGGTGCCGATGCATGCGGTATTGGGG
Source organism: Fasciolopsis buskii (assembly GCA_008360955.1). Taxonomy (NCBI): domain Eukaryota; kingdom Metazoa; phylum Platyhelminthes; class Trematoda; order Plagiorchiida; family Fasciolidae; genus Fasciolopsis; species Fasciolopsis buskii. The sequence goes on along the minus strand of LUCM01001936.1, from coordinate 133,231 downwards.
AATGAATCGAAGGAACACGTAACCAATACTAGATGTCGGGCTTGGACTAAAGGGTCTAAATTAAAGCATGCCGCCGTTTGTCTTATCACAGTCGTGTTGCAAGGGCGTCAATCGGTGGGCGACAATCAGTTAAAGCTGGTGCTCCGCTTTTTCTCGCAATTGATAATAGTAATAATACCGTGTATATTTTTGACTTGCGAGAGGAATTTTCCGGACAGTTTCGTCTCAGAGGGGACACAGAAAACGAAATTCAGACAGGATATGGAATGTATGTTTGCCCTCCGGTATAATCAAGAACTCTTAGAAGCGCAAAAAATCTGCAGATTCTTGATACAGACACAAGTTTTTCAGTCAGACAAATCGTTTGACAGGATTACGCATAAGTTTCTGAAACTAATCATTCGTGGCGGACTGCGAGTCATTTTGCATCTAAATATGTCAAATGTTTGCGTTACAGGCGAAATATTTGGCTGGCGGAATACGGCAAATTTCGGGATATGGACGGAATCCTCGAAAGTCAGTAGTGCTGAGTGACGGACAGGAGGGCCAACTTGAGAACACAAGGTGCAGTGGGGCTATGACGAACGGGCGCCAGTTATTCAAACCCAGACGAAACGTCTCTTAGGATGATTATGTGTTGAATTCAGCAACAACAGAGAGGCGATATGAGGCTGAATATAAAAGCAAAGAAAAATAGATGAGACTATGCCGGATCATTTAGAGGGGAAAAATTGTAAGGAATTGTGCACTTGGGGTACTAAGGAACTCGTGAGGATGCTCATTGCACCCATGTGTGGGTGGCAGAAAAGTGGACTGAGTGTTGTGATGAATGAAAAGCGAATTCATATATGAAGTAAAAACAGTTCGCAGAAACACCCGCTATGAATGTTCACAATGATATCACTTGATGCCGGTTTTTGTGGTCTTATCCGGATGTAAGTTTCGGAAATTCAAGGGATGCGCACATCATTATGTGCATTTTGCAAAGCGTAATAATCTATTGGGGTACCTAATGCACTCAGTGGTGTGGTTTTGTTGTCTTTATATTAAAAACGCCGGTACCCGGGCGCCAGTTTGGTTAGCAGGGTACTGGCAGGGATGAGTGGCTAGCGCATAAGCCATGGTGGGAGCTGTCGGCGACAAGGTATCTGTCTTTGCTGGAATTCCTTTTGCCGGCGGATAAGAGAGGTGGTGATTATCGGACCCCGGGGAAACCCAGGGAGAGGCACGTGGTAGCGGCCTACAATTTATTCCAGTTTGTCTTGTCATTCGTGAACGGAGTGAAAAAGTGGCCAGATATATAAAGGTGCCCGCGGGCTAACTATACGTGGAAGCAACACCAGTAATTTGCCAACTGGAGAGTCAGGGTTCAAACGTTTACTTCGAAATACGCAGCAGGACGAAGTCTATTTTCATATAAGATGCACAACCCAGTTAGTCCTAAATTGTATGATCCTTACTAGTAACCACCTTCTCAGTCGACGTATGACGTCTTCGCATGCGTAGGTCAAGGCGGCCTGACATGGCAGCTGTCAGGTGGTTTAAAGAACAAATCATGACTTCCTATTTCTGTGGAATATTGGCCTACGGGTCCAGCGTACATCCGGCGGAGAGGGGTCAGCTATAAGCAACTGCCGATGCTACTGCTTTGGATTATGTGAAGGGGCGTCACTGAAGCGAGCTGGGTCGCGAACAGCAGCGCGCCGGATGCTAGAACAGGAACTGCCACGAAAAGTGCTAAGAACGTTGTGGGAGAAGCGTGAGGAAGATAAGGCCAATATTCGGTATTTAAACAGGAAGATAGCAACTTCCACCACCTAGGGTAAGAAGACCAATATAAAGAGAATTATATCACGTTAATGCCTTCCGTAGAATCCACCATCCCTCCGCTATCACGGACCACAATAGTATGTGCTACCTTCCCGTGGGGCTAAATTTCTGAAGGGCTTACCGTAGTACGTAATAGAATCTCAAAACAAATTCATACACCCAAACCTTTGAGAGATACGGGTATCATGAATGAATGAGCTGGTACGACCAGCGGTCTCCGGATTCAGTCTTTGCTAGCGATAGTAGACGATGGTAGGAGGAACACTTTTTTGGGCGATGAATTCCCCGAGGAAGGATGCTTAACAATAAAAAGTTCTGCTCTGACGTCTGCTCTTGACAGGTCGGTTGTGAATACGACCTTAGTCTTTCAAAGGGAGTGTGGAATCTGGTTTCTCAGCTCAGGGGTGAAGTGCAGCAGTTACTTGCGATAGTACCAATCTGGCTCTCACATGCAAAAGCCACAGAGATTCATGATCTAAAACTGTACACCCTTCTTTATAACTTAGCGTTGATTGAAGGCCTATAAGCCGCTTCGTAAGTTCACGCTAAATGATTTCAACTGAAATTATTTCATGTTGTTTCATGCTGGAACAAAATAAGAAACAATGCAATAGAATGGGACTTTCGTGTATTTTAAAACGGTTGGATTCACTCTGGCTCAGCCTAAAGGTTCTATGGAACAACCCAAACAGTTCACTGGCTTTCGCAATTTCATCAAGCTGGTGGTTTAGAAGGGTGATGCTGAGCAGTTGGTTTAGACCAAATCTGGAACCTCGTTGCTAATGAAGATGGTGTGACATCCAATTTTAGGCAATTTTAGGAATAAGTTAACTTGTATCAGAGAACGCAGCTTTTTTCGGATGAGAAATTCATAATCCAATGTTTTGGCAGAATTTTTGAGAGATACCAGGCATTAGGTCATTTTGGTCTAGTGAGATCTAGCGCGTTAGCCCAAAAAGTGTAAACGATTTTGATGTTGTCGGCGAATAGGAAAGAAACATGCTCTCTAATAAAGTTATAGACATCACTGAAGTATAAAAGAAATAGCAATGATTCGGGTACATTGCCTTGGATTACACTCCTAGTTACTGGCCTGGGATGGGAGTCATAAACCATCCCCGTACCGCAACTTTTCTGGATGAAGATTTGGCGTGAACCGTGACAGTATAGAGTGAGAGATTCCATAGGATATGTTGTTTATCAGCCTACGGTGGGATACTATATCAAAGGCTTCTGTCACGTCCAAAAAGCCCCATTATCGATTTTCCAGCTTTGGCGACCTTTGTGATTGCACTTAAGCAGTCAGCCGCACACACAGTGCAGGAGTTCCCTTGACGGAACCCATGTTGGTTATTATTGACAAGCTTGTTGTCTGTAAGATACACCATGAGCTGCCTTTCAATGAAACACTCTGTGGTTCTGGTAATAATTAGTGTGGAGTTCATCGGCTGATAAACGGCTGCGTGACGTCCTGCAACTTTTGTGTATGGGTAGTATGATTGGCGTTTTACAACAAGAGGACTGGATAAGGTGATTGTACATCTAACTTCTTCAATTATGGGCAGAAAGTCCTTCTGTCAAGATCCTGGTGGGCTATACCCTCATCTAATTGGGAGGCCTTCGGAAATATCAGCCTCTTAGATGCAATTCAACTGAGGAACTTGGTTCAATAGAGTTTCCATTGAATCGCCGACATATACGGGCAACCGCCCCACTCTGAGTTAGACAGCTTTTCCTCACTGATTGATATCCATGGATGACGACTGCACCGTTCGGTGTGTCACTATCCGGTCAGGTCTTGATTATTAGTTGCCAAGATATTATTCTTTCTTACTATAAAATGGGCGCTGATTAAAAATGGCGACAACTACCTGATAAAATCGTCAAAGGAATAAGACAGAAAGCAGTCTGGAAGTTCTGTACTAATACTGGAACTGGAATTCAGCACGACTAGGGACTTTTGGAAGGCATCGCATCGTAGCTGATTAACGCCTTCCTCCTCTCAAAGCGAAAGTTTACAAACCTCGTTCCCAACTGTTGCGTGCTGTAAAGTGGAACGAGAATGACGAGCACCCCAGCAACCCGAGTGACTCGGTGGTTCTGGATAATAACGAAAGCCACCTGACACAGACATTGTTTCCTTATCAGCGAGGATATACAAGGATGTACATGAAATATTTCTGTCCTGTTTTGCTAGTAAAGTACGCGTTCACGCAGAACAAGTTCTGATTTCATCGTCTCTGCAACGCAAGCGAGGCTAGGCCGCTTCTATATTTCGTCAGAATCCATCGTTTCACCTGTGAGAGTAGTGCATCAGTGTCCAGTGGGGTTGTGGGATGACCGTTAATTACCACGTTTTCAGCGCTGTCTTCATTGATACTCAGTGGCTTCCACAATAGTTAAGTGAATCATTAAATCAGCCTGAATCTGATGTTCACGTGCGTAATAATCACTTGACGGGGCCTATGTCCGTCATTGACGTCTGCCAATGTACCAGTATTACGTGCATCTACGCTGAAATCTGTCCTGGTCCTTGATGTTTCGAGCAAATCTTGAAATACATGAAGCAATGTTTGAACGGCCTGCGGCAGAGATGAAGCAATCTGGCTACTCAGTCTACCTGCGGATGTCAAGTCCAGACAACAGCGGCTCCCGATCGAATTATTCTATTTATTCTATATATACATCGATTTCCTAGTGAGTCTTAACAACTCAAGTGGCAAGATGACCTTAAACGCCAGTATGCTAGCAGTTGCAACGAAACGCTGAAGATTTAACCGAGCCTGTGTATAAGCCCCAGTCTCGGCTTTTCAAAACTAGGCTTTGTCAATGATAATTCATTTGTTAGAATTTTGATTCTTTTAAAACAATTTAACCAGCCGCGTCCATCTGGCGCATTTATGTTTGCGCATCTCAAAACTCACCATGCATTTGGCCCATCATCTTAAACTGTGCTGTCGTAACCGTAACAAATGTTGGGCTTCAACCTAAGCCCAAATGCCCACTATAGCCGTCAGTTCTCACCTCGAGGACCATGTATTCCAACTATTAAGGCAACCCTTCCTCTACGCCTACATTACAGCCAGCTCTTTTATTTTTTGTCACTGCATTTCCGGTAAACCGATCTCGCAGTAAACATCTCGACTCACGTCTCCCAACTTGGTTCCGCGGACATGTTGCATAGTTTGTGTTTTAGGGCGCGCGGCCATGTACCACTGTCCACCGTCTAAATCGCCCTTACATCAGCTATCACCCAATTCTTTAGAAAACGTTGCAACAGCATTAAGCGCGGATGCTTTGTACTACGACGAATGTCTGAGGCCAACGATCGGGCAGTGTTTTTGTTACCCAGAAAGTCTATCTGGGAAAAAGTACGGTATGTAACCTTCCTCGCTCGGTTCCCACTTCCCCGTGACGCTGACACTCCATCTTTATTCACTATGCTCCCATTTTATCGCTCGTTGAAATCACACGTTATCACCAATAAAAGCAGTAAAATGAGGGAAGACATTTCACCCCCATGAAGTAGTGAACTTCTTACGCCACATGTACAGTCTCGTCGGTAGAAGAAATGTGCCGTCAAAAATTGGCTTTCAGCCTCCTCCAGCAGGTTACCATTAGTCTCATCCCAGGAGAATGTTTACACTGGACCGCAAAAATCTAAAGTGGATAGCCGTACCAGATAATTTCACTGCCCTCAGCGGCTTATGATATGTCGTGTTTATGAGGAACCCCAGGTGATTGAACTGAATTTAGTACCCGGTGGCATATTAAAATTATTAATACTGCCTTTGAATCTCGTCTGCTATTTAGCCTCGGCTGGTAAAGTTTCGGCTTTCTTTATCAATACAACGCATCAGAAAAAAGCTCGAAGTGCAACAGTGCAGGTGCCGCCTTTAGAAATAATTCGAAAATTTTGACTTCGTATGAGGAATCTCAGAAAATGGAGTACACGGAATAGAAAACTTTACTAATGATCATAAAGCCGTTGCGATAGTGAATGGAGTAATACCTATCTCTCAGTGGCCTGCTTCGGGTTGCGCCTTAAAAATATATTCAGTTGATTGATGGAGTATTCGGATAAAATTATGGGGCGGTTCGCCAAAATCCGGTATATGACCCAACCGTCTGCAGATGCCATAAAAACAACAGGCGGGATCAGGCATAATTGGAAGGCAAATAACCGCAATGGCCACGATAGCAATCTCGTATGCTTACCAAAACGAAAATTAATAGAGGTGCAAGCCTGCCTCAACGATAATGAAGGAAGTATATAACGTTTACTCTCATTTTTAGTGGTTAGTATAAAGTTTGCATGCACAACTCGCCAGGAGAAGTGATTCGCAGTATTTTTAGTGCAGATGGGTGGGCACGGTTCTAGTCTCAGGAACCTATCCAGCTTTTATTTAAGGGTAATTTTGCTCTGGGCGACCAATATTACTTCAGGTAGACTATTCCAAATGCGTAGGGAAAATGTTGCACACGTTAATTCTCCGTCGTATCAGAAATATTTCTCGGCATGTCCCCTAGGGTCCAGGGGGATCGACGGTAAAAAGAGATGTTTTGCCATCGTTGATCAGAATCAAATGAACATTAAACATAAAGTGCCTTTGATTCATCGCCCTTCTAGCCAGAAGAACCTCTGACTCCTTTTCATTCATTTCACTTGTATAATACCAAGAACCAATTTCGTATCATTCTTTGGTAAATTGTTCAATACCTTTCATTCTACAACCAAATCAGTGTCATCTTGAAGTAGGGATGAGATGGAAGTCCCATACAACGTTGGGAGGTCGTCCCGCAAAATGGTAGGTCAGCCGCGTCTTATCATGTCGATCACGCTACAAGGAAGATCGTAGACCACCTCACGATGGCGACGGCAAGAGAAGAGGGGGACTTGGCATGACAGAAGCTCAAAATCTTGTGCTGCTCAGCACTGTGCACTGCGGTATTTCCATTTGATCTAAAAACTGAACTTGCGCATTTATTGCAATCGATGAAAGAGCTCCACTTGTCAGACCCCCGCTTGGTGTCGTCCATTGTAAGTTGCACTTTTACCGTCTGATTGCTCCCGAATGTGACGTCTTTAACGTACATCCCTATGTTCAGCCGGATGTGTCTAGGGGAAATTAACTTGTAATAATGGTAATGGAGGGCCAAAGACTGAAGCACTCCAATGTGAAAAAAACTTTCAAATACAAGAGTTTTAAGGTAGCCGAAGGGGATTCCGCGCATCTGCCTGCGTATCTCACGGGATTCCAATTTGTGTGGAGAAAAAATATCAGTATCTTTTCGACGTCCCTTGTAAGATCAATGAAAATGACGTGTGGGACCAATCCATCCTCATGTGCTTCGGTCCGGCTGTCAATGACTCGGAGCACGTTTGGTGACAGTTGACTCCCTTAGCAGAAAGCCGTGCTGGCTTTTAAGGGTATGACTGTTATCTCGCAGACAGGCCAATATTACTTTGTTCCAGATTCGCTGGTGGGCCTGTAGCTACACGGTTGATGGAGATCTCCATTCTTGCAAATAGGGCCAGTGGTCGCTCGCTCTCATAAAGTCGAGATTACACCCACGTCAGGCAATACTAAAAGTTATCCGCTCGACAGTTTGCCAACACACAATGATTCCTTCAGATTTCAAAGATTAACCTCGACCTACCCCTTGAGCCAAATGTTTTTAGACGATTTTTCCCTGCGGCAACGTTCAGCCAAGCCATTTATGGCTGCACCTGTTTGCAAACCACGCACAAGCTGAGCATTGGTTTCTAGCCTTCCACACATCTAGTGCATCTTAAAGGCAGCAATCAGCTGGTTAGAGCCAGCCCTTCTCTAGACCCTGCGTACCAGCCCCACTAGCTTCTGAGGTCTCTGCAAGAGATCCGAATATAGGACGTCCTCGTCCCTTAACCTTCAGATGTTTAGCCCGGCGTGCCCTTAGTTTGGTTCACGCTAGACAGCACATACTAAAACCTGCAGTCGAAATTCTCTGGTCGGACCATTCTTCTCCCTTTTCTTTACTTTGCTGCAGAGCGAACCTACTTCACTTCACCGTGCAAGCCGTACGGTCGCTTAGTTTGTAACCGAACAACTAAAGTTTCCGCAAACCCATGGATCACATATTTTGCTCTGCCTCCAGGGTTTCCTTACACTTCGAGTGGACTCCTGTCCACTCAAGGCAAAGCTGTCTTTGTTATTACCCCACCTACTTTGTGCTATCTGGATCTGTGGGGTTCTAGCTTCTTTTGCAATACCATGTTTAGGCTGCAATTAGATCTGCGTCCTCGGCCGTAAATCCTAGAATAAGGACAAAGCAGGAAAGTGTGCCAAGATGGAACAAAATGACTGAAGAAAGGATCAAAAGGGGACAGAAGGTGCTTGAGACCTAAGTGTGAACGAAGGCAGAATTCCGGTCATTGTACAGCCTTGCACTCAAGAAAATACGCAAGAAGCTTTTGAAAATTCCAAAGTGAAAGAACGATTAAAAGAATTGTGACAAACCAATCGTTCGAGGAGACAAAGGCGTGGAAAGTCACTAGCTATGGAGCTGAAAATGATGAAATATATAAAATACATCTATTGTCGTGTTCAAATGTGATAAGCCGCTATTGACTGCGGATGCGTCTCTTTGTCCTGTTTCGTGGCATTTAGATTTCACATTTTTGGCAGTTACGAGTCGCACAACAACCACCGATGCCCGGGGAAACTGTTGAGGTCCCCGGAAGTCGAGAACTCTGGCGATACTTCAACGAGAGGGGTTGGTTTAGTTTATCACAACCATGGTCTTCTCTTTGTATGTGAACCTAAAGCACAAGTTTCGCAGATTTCAATTTAAATTATCCACGTAAAGCTGGTAATGTAAGGGTCGGAGAACTGACTCCTGCTTTTCGCCATTTCTGATGTCCCTTCCGTAAGGCATCCTCAAACGCACTGAATCACATTTTTTGAAAGATCCAATTATTTTACATTTTCCAGCCACAGGCGATGGTCCGCAAAGTCAGATGCATTCACTGAGTCCGGGCAACGCTCCTCAACCTTGTCCCTTCCTTTGTTTTTGGTTGATCCCGTTCGTGCGTCTGAGCTTTTGGCCATGAATCGGTGTCAAGATTCATGAACTAGAGCATACTCTTAGGTGGTCTACTCTACGGATCCCTTTGATTCTCTTTATTACTTGAAACTTATTGGCCGGGAGTTTGTGCAACGGTCCCGCTACTCACCTGCACACTAACGTGCCTGCTTGATTCTGCTATACCCTAAACAGGACTCCTGATCCTAGGAAGGCTTTTTAGAGTTTGGCAAATGGCTCAGCCAATACCACTGTTGTAGTCTTCGATAGAGCCCCATGGATGCCGTCGGGCTCCACAGCCCAGTCCTAACGAGTTATGAGGCGGCCTTGGTAACTTCTTCTGGTGCCTACAGACCGTCTGAAGCAACGTGTGATTGGCGGCAAATTTGTGTGAGTTATCCTCTGATCTGCTCCTTACATGTTACGAAGATTTTTCCCCGTGTTGATTTCTTCTAGTCTGTAGAAACGTAGACTTCGTTTCATCTGGCAAACCGCCTCAATTTGGCTCTAGATTTGACAAAGGTTAAGCAAAATTTACGACTTCTTTTGGCGTTTCCGGTTGTTCTTTTCGTACACTGACTCGCACTGATTCTTCTCCCGATTGGCTTTCATCTGGGCTGCTAGGTTAAGCATGAATATTTTGTAGTCTTTTTGCTTTTCTTGTAGCTTTCTCATGTCTTTCGTTTGGTCAGACCTTCTTGCAAATAGGATTGGCACCAGTGTTACCCCTGAACTGATGCTGGTTCTACCTTCTCGGTTATCACTGTTAATTTTCCCCTGTTGGATGCACATTGGGGTTCATCGTTGAACAGGTATTAGGCTCAGAGTAAGAGGCTTTCTCAGGCGTTCCTACTGTGTGAACCCCAGTAGCATGTAGATAATTTCGGCGCTGGCGCCGCCGGTACGCTACAGCAGGGAACGTTGCACAAACCTTGATCTCTTACGACTTCGCCGAGTTCAAATTAATGTATCCGCACCCCAAGTACGAAATAGGCTTTTATATGCATTGGTACGGTCCGGGTTCCAAAGTAGTGCAGAGCACTTAGGCAAACCTTCATAATTAAATATTCTTCCCTATGGAATGAACTATATCAACATATGAGGATGGCTTCCCCTGCCTCCGCCACCCTTAAAATCAAAGTTAGGAATACATTAACTGTACAAAAATTGTTGAGCTTGCACTCCAGTAGAAAGAGCCTAAATCAGGTCTAGGGCATTGTCGGATTATAGCGCCCAAAGTCTCACGCCATCCCAATCAACAAGGTCTAGACATTTTTATTCCCATTAGTCTCTACAATTTCTTATCGTTGAAGACATAGGCGGAGAAACTGCATCAATGAAGGCCGTCTTTCACCCAACATTTGACTTCTTTTGATACTTGTGCAGAAAGGCATACAAGTAGACATTCATACCAGATTCTCACCTCCAAACTAACATTTATTACCATCACCTAAACCCATTCTTTTAGACGCATGTGACAATTAACCCAATCCAAGTGCGAAGGATGACATCATTCAATTTCTCATTTCACATAGCATTTATCATTCCTTGTTCATATTGTTGCACGCATCCGAACTCTCAGCTGGAATACCGCCAGATTGCTATCTCTCACGTTTTCCGTTCCAGTTGTGCGCCCCTGCACCCGTGTCTCACCATGAGTTCACTATCCAGCTTCTGGCCCCGCCTTTGCAAGTCTCAACACACCGTGAAAGCAAACCAATCCAAAGTTCAGATAAACTATTCCAGTACAAAAATTACGATCTGTTCCACCTGCCGCGAATAATTGAAAATTGTTATTAGTATGCATTACTTGCCAACGCAAACTTATGACCTTGTTGTAAGTCTGCTAGAAATCGATGCCGCATAGTCTAATCTCCAAAGCTTGCGACCCCTTAAGCGACCAAGTCCTTCCGACTACACAGCTTTACTGCTGCAACTGCCCAATCGTGGATAATATACCCAACAGGTTAAAAGTCGATCCCCACTAAGGAACCCAAACATAGATTGCTGTTTCAGACGCCGCCAACCCTGTCTACCGCGAACGCTACCTCCAGTTATCCCTGCACACCGGCGGCTATCAGCATACTAGTAACAGTTAACAGAATGGCCGCCCAAAAGCGAACGGAAGGAGCAAAGAGGCCCGTTTCTTTTTCACATTGGCTTACCAGCTCCGGAAACATTAATGAAGGCATACCATTTTATTCGTCAATCTCCTCATTACTGCTAACGGCGTTTCCCTTTTTCATCTCCTCAAACAGCAGTTTGCCACAATTTTTCATCGTCGTTCTTTATCTGTCCGCATTTCCAAAAGGCTTATTCAAAGTTTTCATCGCTGCAGGATCCGTGGTTAGATGCCCGACTTGCTTCTTCATCCCAATTTTAACATTGGGCATCCATCGGCCGTAAATATTCTCTCCTTCAGTTGTTTTGCTCCGTTTTGACAATTTTCCACCCAGTACTCTTGATCATTGATGACTTTCTTCATCGCAGTTTAATTTGCATGTCCATTTTATAAACTCTTTAAATCCGATTACTGCGGGCACATCCTGACAACCGCCACCAACCTGCAGTTGAACCTGCGCCTGCGGTACATGTCACTGATGCGCCTAAACGTTTTGCTCATGTTATAACGCCTATTTTTTATCTTTACTTTGTGCTCACCCGTGTACTCATTTCTTCCATGCAACTTGTAGAACCCATGTGACAGTTGCTCATGCAGCCAAGCTTGCCTATTAAAGTATTTGAGAATAACACCTATATATATGCAAATCACACTACAGTCACTCTTTGCGATCACCGATTTTATTATTGTTCCTGATTACCGGTTGAGCAGCGGATTATAATAATTTTCTAAATAACCTTCAACTGGCTTGCTCACCGACCCATTTTTGAAGGCACGCTGTTGCGACGAGTAACCTCGAAGGAAGCCTACAGCGTCTTCCATGACATCTCGATGGCTCTGCCCACGCGTCTCCGTCGATCCCAGGCAAACTGAGTAAACCAAAGAACGACAGAGATGAATGAAAAAATTAGGTGGCCTTAGTGGCAGGTACATCGTGAATAAACGCGTAACCAGTTATATGAGTCATTAAGCTGGGGCTGACCATAAGTTTGCCTTTGTGCTGGAACAACGTGCTACTTGGGTCCAAAACTCGTAACCACAACATTCCGTCAGTTACGACCTCAACCTGAAGGCACGCTTAGTAACCACCAATACGAATTCAGCTGGCGTCGTTCTAAGGGCCACATACCGGCGTCGCCTCACATTCTTAGAAGGCAGCACAGGTTACGTTCGCGTCTCCTAATTTTTCATAGATAATATTGAGGTTTATTAACATTTATTCATCCATCGTACATTCTCCTTTAAAATGTGAAAACAAAGTCAACGATACTGCACAACAAAGTTAATCAATGTACAAGCAAAAGCAAACCTCACATATGCTACCACAAAGACTGATTACAAGGGCCCCTGTCACTGTACATAAACTACAAAAAGTTCAGATGGATGCCAAAACAGTGAATGCCCAAGTCGTGTAGCAGGTGAGAAAAAAATACTCTTTCAAGCTAAGGGAAACATATAACATGAAACAGCAGAGTCATTTGTAAGTAAGCAAATTCCAATGAAACTGTTTTCGGAGGATCTTTCTCAGCCACATGGCACATAACCCACCAAAATTCCTCCGAACAAACAAGTCAAAGGTTATAAATTTTGGCATGGTTTAATCTTTACCTGCCTAATACCTGCCATCAGACCACTGCTCTTTCGACAACTGCCAGCAGAACTCGCCAATTATGCAGTTCCCTTGAATCGGATTCGCCTCCATCGATTTTACAGTCCTTGTTCGATGGTTGTCAGGGCCACCAGTTGAACCTTCTCTAGAATTTAATCCAAGGAGATAGGGTCAAGAAAACGGGTGTCACAGAACCAATTCGGCAAGTGTAGATGAGGATGTGGGTACCTAATTTTACAAGTGCAGGGCCATAGATGTAAAACAAAACGATGTGCTTGCGTTGGACGAGTTAAACCTCGGAATGGCAGGCTAATGACGGAAAGAATGCATGGTCAGTGTTATAGTGTATTGCAATGGGTATTTGATTTACTGGCTCCTTTTGAGTTTCCACAGTCGTGGAAGAAACGCACCAACACAAAACTCGGGCGCAAGTGTTTTCTGAAAAATTACATTGATTCATCGTTTGTGCCATACGGGTGGAGGTTGATCTTCCTTTGGTCTCAGTAAGGTTTGTAATATTCAGTGTTCGGCAGACAGCGCAGTAGGTGAAAATGTGTGCCCATATAAGTGCGAATCAACCCCTTTCCCCATTCTCGGTATTGACAGTATTTTGCCGTCTGCTTTCGGAAATTGTCGCGCCATTCATACCGTCCTCAATTTCCGAGAGGATCACATAAAATACATCGGGTCTCGGCATGCTCGTTGCCGTTCTGAAGTTATACTTCCATACAACTCCGTCAGAACTGGCAATCATCCACTCCAAAAAACAAGGTCATCGGGCCATATGGGCGTGTTCGTAGGAGACCATCATCACGCCACCTGCCCTAGACGGACTTTTGTCATGAATACAGTTCCTTCGGGTTTGCACATCTGGTAGATATTCTCTCATCCACATTCTCCAAAAGTCTCTCATCAAACAACTGGCTTGCATCTGTCCGTGAGCGTACACTTGCGAAGATTAAATGGTTCCACAAAACGATTGGTGTGGCTTAATGCCGAAATACCATTAGGGGTCAGAGCCAAATGGGCGATGCTGTTGGAGGATATCAGCACCTATGGTCAAGTGTTGTATATTTTTTACACATTAAGAAATACTACTTGAAGTTTTGTCTTCTAATGTTTGCAGATTCATTAATGACAACATCGTACTTCGGATAGATCTCACTGAATGTTACAATACCCCATCTAGATGGCTGGCATGCGGGGGTTTAAAGTGCCACTGAATCACCATAGTCGCGTTTCGTAGCTTCGAGAGCAATGGTGTCATACAAACCAGCCTTCTCCCTTCGCATCATTTGCAGCAAGCAATCACTGGAAAACGAACCAAAGAGTAGCGCACAACCTTGCGAGCGGTGACAGAATCCCCATACGTACAAATTTCCGATCGTGAACGTTTATTTGAAGAATAAAATCATGGGGTCCGGCGTCCCGTTGCACCCCGGGAGTACGTTTCATTGGTGTGGGAACTACATCCATCCGACGGATTCCCTTCGATGGCTTGTTTGCCCAGATGACTCCAGGATCCCAGGATCGTTAGACATCCAGCTTGCAACATAGAAACCAACCTCCCCCAGCAAGTCCATTAACCCCACCGCTTGTTCTCTGGCTATGTCCTTCTCACCAAGAGAACCGAGATTATCGGCAACAAAAACTGCTGTCTGTTATTCACCATGACCCGCCTACTTTGCACATCGCGTATCGCCACTGCTTTTCGCAATACATAATTTACACACTGCATTAGATGCCTAGGATGTCATCCCGTACCCTACAGATTATTCTTCCATAATGTTTTCAGCCCTCCACAAGAAACTGCGACAAGCAACTTCACCTGTGAGAAAAATTCTCTTAGTTTGCAGATATCGCGCCATTTCCCACTCGAAACTGACGTAGAACCCAAATCAGTGGTGTAGTCCAGTCCGGCTCATACAGCAGCCTAACACTGAGCGAAGTACCTCGAAACATTGCTGCGCAATCAAACACTACGGAAGAATATCATGGTTTCTTAGCATTCAACACGGGATGGTGAGACAAGCATAAGGTTTCATCCCATTGTGGGCAAAGCTAATTCTTCTGCGCTCCAAAGGGTTTCGTTGCGCATCATCATCTCAGAGTATCGTTCCAACGGACGTCTGTCACGACAAAATCTTTCCTTTAGGCATAACAACCTTTGAAGTACGAATTCATTGTTGTGCACAATGCGTTCGACCTACGGATGCCAAGGGTGCGGCACCTCAAAACGACCCGGAAGAACAATTTGCTATCTTCTGCGTTGCCTCTAAAGCCATGAGGTCTTACCTCGATGCATTGGGAGAATCATGTTCCACATTGGGAAGTTTTTGATTGCATGGCCGGTTCAGTTTTCCTCCATGCCGTCCAGCTCTGTGGCGAGAATCTGACCAGAATTTTCTCGCCCGAAATACCATATGGTATCCCTCCTAGTGCCGTGTGCAGTGTTCATGCGTCTGACAATAGACGACTCCCTGTCGCATAATCTAGTGCGCCCAGTGGCAGGTTTAACCTTTCGCCTTTTCAGTCGACCATACTGAAGCCTCGCATGTGCGGCCAACTGTATGAAGTTGTTTCAGATGATTTTGCTCCACTTCTATTCACGGCAGCAAGTATATATGCTCTCGTTGGCCCAAACTGTTCATTGTTATCCGGCAAAACAACCTACGTAATCACATTATCGGCACCCACAACCTGAGTCCTGTTCAACGCACTCCCTACCAAGGCCGTTCGAATCGTTTTAAGTTGGCGTTATTTCCCACATTATTCAATCATCAAAGCTTCGTAAGAACCCGGCAGATGTGTGACCAATCCCACAACGGCTGCGTCTAAGCGAATTTGGTTTGGGTAATCTGAGAAACGGAGCAAACCACACGGATATTTGAATTATCATGGGCGGGCACTCACTTAGCCAAATGGAGGAACGGGTTTTACCCTCAGGCTGTCGAAAGGTGCAACTTTTCAGGCTCATAAGCCGTCCATGAAGCTTATTGTACACCGGCGCTCTTCCATGGGGTCCTCAGGAATTCCGGACAGGCAAGTAATTTTCGGCGTTGCGAAAATTTCCTTACAGCAGGAGCCATGTTGTCAGGCGAAGAGGCGCGTGCAACTACCCAAGAATGCATTCCATCGTGATATTTCGCAGCAGATTACGGTGATGTGGTGGACAGCTTCGATGGTTTTCGCCTTCGCCGGACGAGGCAGACGAATATGCCATCGGCATTCCTTCATCAAAAGTCCGGGTAATCCGTTGGACCCCCAGATATGGTCACTGGGTCAACCAGTACTTTGTTTTCATGTTCTGTCCAGTGGCTTCGCAATTTTGAGGACGGATTGCAGACGGTTTTCCACAGTACGCATCGCTTCCAAGTCAGAACTTTCGCTCAGGTTATCTGCGGCCACACTGAAGTTCTGCCTCCTTTTCCTTTGATTCGACATTGCTCAAATGTTTCTCCTGATACGTCTTCCCTTGGACAATACGCCGTCAGTCAGATTTCAGTGGCTGCCCAAAAAAGTCTGTGTGCATTGCCTTCGCCAAAACATAGCCCTGGTCATCCTCCCACGTTGGGTATCCGTGAATGGTCCCCTTGCTCGTCCGCCACAATAGTGTGTAGGGTAAAGTAATCTTCGTTGCGGGTCAAGTATTACGGATTCCTCGAAATGTTCAAGCTCTCTGGCATTGATGCCCCCGTCGCCCGTCGACAGCTCTACCTGAGGTAAGCCGGACGCCGACTGAGATGAAGGAGCGAGGTGCTTGAGCAATGCATGACTCCTGGTATCTATCCGACCTACGGTCTCATAATGTTTTTCAATACAAACTCGCCCTGTTCCCCAAACACTGAATCTTCCGGCTATCTGGACTTGCTCTTCAGCGGCGGTTAACTCTTATTTCTAAGCTTGTAAGCAACATTCAATATCACTAAATCATGAAGTGGCACTAACAAAACTAGGAAATCCAGCGGGCTTAACGAAATCAAAAGCACGCAAAATTCCACCGTACGCTAGCAGGGTTACTTTCCAACCATGTTGCATGGGTGACTCTTTCCTGGGCACTTCAAAAACCCTCTCTTTTCAGGTTCATCAATTCGGGTGTTCTAATCAGTGCATGAGCAATCTGCAGATAAAGTTCAATGCCAAATCCAAAATACAGTTGAATCGGAAAGTTTGCGGTACGGCATCATAAGGCTGACCAACTTCCAAGCAAAAAACAAACCTTAAATGTGCGATCCCAAAGGCCCAGACCAAGAGTTCCTATAGCTGTGATTCATTCGGATCCCAAAAATATGAGTGTCAAAATCGTGTAGTGGGTGGCAAAGAACGCTATTAAGCAAACAAAAACATGTACAGGATGAAGCAATAAAGTCACTTAATTTGCAACGGTCTCACGATTTTCGATAAGAAGAGATTTTGTTCCTCGAAGGAAATCGGTCGTAGATCGGATGAAAGTAGGCAAAATGAAATGTGTTATCTTGAAGTCAACACATCTTTCGGTTCAGTTAATCATCGCTTTTCCCAAATCAAGTTAGGACCATCTGATTTTCGGTTGGCAGCTATACACATGAATGAAGGCGTTTCTAGGTAGGGGGATATTCTACGTCAGGATAGGGGACGAGTGCTCAGGCAAGCTTGAACTTAAGTGAAGCGTTCCGCAACGGTCCGTACCAGGACCACTATTATTCCTGATTTTCATCAGTAATCTAGCTTTCTTCTAAAATTACCCAGCATTTTCTTCGCACATGGTATCAAGGTGGCAGAATCTTCTGGTATAGAAGACCTCAATAGCTATATAGGGGCTGTTCTAGATTTGGCTGACAAATGGGACTTACACGTAAACGAGAACAAATAGCGTTTATTATCCCTAAGCATCGAAAGCATCACAGTACCACAAGACCAAGGGCTTTTACCTTTAACGCAATTATCAGGTTGAAGGAACAATGGCTAGTCATCACGTTAGACTCTAATTGGACGAGACAATACACCGCGCAGCTCAAAATACCGACGGCAGAACTAGTTAAATCAAGGACAGCCTTGTCCTACCGTAAATCAGTGTTCATCCCAACGTAAGCAGCTGCGGTATAACTTTACTTGGAATACCGTGTGCAATATTCATTTTCCTTTTTCAGTGGAGATCCCGCTACCCCTGAAAGAGTTCAATGATTCCCCTTAAGTATGTTTCAGTCTGAGGGCAAAAAATCACAGGATCAATGGCTGTGACTTGAATCTCTTCTCGTTGCACAGAATGATACTCCGCGAGCACTAGATGGGGACGTTGGGTTGGTAACCTACTTCTCATGCCCTAACCCAGATGGCAATTTTAATAAGTTGACTCTCTCGGCCCCGACAGGAGGCGTGTAAAACAGGTTCTAGGATGCCTGGTTGCACTTCATCAGGCGAGGGGTTCGAAAATATATGGAGCCGACTGTCTGGGGACACGGCAATCACGCAGAGCTTAGTCCCGTCTAAGCAGACGTTGGATCGAATCTGGAATGCAGTGCGCCCGACGAAACATTTTGAGGGGCAATGAATGGTAGACTTTTGATTGTTCTTTCGAAATTGTTTGTGGTCCCGTTCTGGTGTGAGAACATTACTACTAAAATTTTGCCGGACATGCAACAGTTAGATTTAGGACATGCGGAGGATGTTTTCTTGCTGAGTGGTGACCCAGGCATTTCGCAGGTTATCTCGATCTATTCTACTGTAAGTTGTGTGTATCTGAATTATCGTTCCGCCTTCATAACGTAAAATTCTGCAACACGGCTAAAATTTCCCAAAAATCGAAAGTTATTCTTCTGGGAGAACAGCATTCAAAGCGAATGGATTTAGTCATGCAGGTCGACGGATCCCAGCCAGTGGCTTTACAGCGGATGTAGCCTTCCCTTATAAGAAAGACTTAGTTTGCGTGCACCGAATTTCAGCTAAGGTGTGAAATCCGGTTATCAACCAAAAGGCTAGTGTACACAGCGGCATTTAGGCTGCCATTTCCCCGCGGTTCCCAAGCATGTTCGTCGAGAGAACAGACGGTGAATCAGGCAAGATATGGTCGGCATATGTCTTGCTTCAGCACACATTACGTCAGCCTAACCTTTCGCAGTTATGGAAGGCAGGTGATGGTTGGATGAGGGTTGAGGCAGCCAGCTGATGACACGGGGAAGGTGTCTATAAGCCTTATCCAGCAGGCTGGCCGATGTGGTTTCAACGATGCTGCAGGGTTGTGATAGACCAGATTCACCTAACCGATGGTGAGTTCCTGCATCTAAAGTTTTCCCCATTGCATGGTTGTTCACTGTGATTTCCAGCAGCTTGCCTTCCATTAATACTCATTCGTTCTTTTCTTCGGGTAGCTGGTTCCGTGTGGAAACCGCCAAAACGAGAAGGCGTTGCACAGGGTTATGGGTTATACAATTTTAATTGAGCTGAATGTTTGCGCTCTAAAACCTCATGGCAATGGTAGTTGTTTAACCAGGATTACGACAAAGCAACCTACATGTCTAGGACTGTTTGAGGTTGGTAAAGACACGCTCAGTTAGGCATGGCTTCTGGATCCGGCTGCGGTCCCATATGATGTGGGGAGTGCAGTGTGACCCGTCCAACGAAAGTCACACAGTTGAGTTGAGCATTCTGCGGCGTGCCTGTAGGTGGCTGTTTTATGCACATAGGCATTGAAGTTTCCAGCCACATATAGAGACCAAAGTCAAAAAACAAATACCAGTAATGAGAAAGATTCCATAATGGGGCTAAACCTGGCTGACCTAATTCGCAGTGGTCAAGCGGGGATGAGCAGTTAAAGCTTGCCGTTGAAAAATAATGTATATAATATTATGGTTTTGGTGTTACCAGGAGCCCTTACAGAGCATTGTTTCGAGGAAGCAGCCGAACCTCTAGTTTCAAATGTCTGTTTTAATGAGTCACTCAAAAACACACTAAAGACGCACAAGTGCCAGTAATGACATACTTCACTGAAGCCGTCTAAATTAATTATAAGCCCATTTAGCCTTGTGCTTAACCACGGTAGCAAATGGATGATCGGGAATCTGCTCGATTCAAGCAAATTTGGGGCAACGTACAAGGTTCCGTATTATCTGCCGGAGGCCACCAAAATAACAAAAAATGCAGGAGGTTAGGCGGTGACATGGCGCCTAAGGGTATTGTGCTACAGATGTTATGCGTGGCACTTGCGTTTATCTTAGCAAATATTTCCATCTGGATCGTACTCTAAGTCTTCTACTTGCAGGTTACACCTGACACCACAGTAAACAATATAAGAATGAGTCACACCAAAAAATATCCAGCACAAAGTGGCATTTATCTGCTCGGTTAGCACGATATTGTTTGTCTTAACATGTCGTCTTGTTTTACTGTATCAAACAGCCTACGACTTGCTCCTCCGCATTTATTTGGTCTCGTCGTCACGTTCGCCAGTCATTCGTAGCAATGGGCAAGGCGCGTGTTGGAATCAACGGATTTGGCCGCATCGGCCGCCTCGTTCTTCGTGCCGCGGTGGAGAAGGGGATCGTAGATGTAGTAGCAATCAATGATCCATTCATTGAACTTGATTATATGCGTTATATGCTGAAGTACGATTCCACACACGGTCGTTTCCCATATGACATCGCTATTTCTGAAAAGAAGTTGATGGTCAGGAATGCGCCCATTGCAGTTCACAACGAGCGTGATCCCTCCAAAATCCCATGGGGAGCTGATGGCGCTGATTACGTTGTGGAATCCACTGGTGTTTTCACCACCATCGAAAAGGCCCAGGTAATGTTTCGCTGCGCTAGTTAACGTCCTCCTCCAGGCTCACATCCAGGGAGGTGCCAAGAAAGTTGTAATTTCGGCCCCATCAGCGGACGCGCCAATGTTCGTTTTCGGAGTAAACCACGAGAAATACAGCAAGGATATGCCAGTGGTGTCTAACGCATCATGTACCACAAACTGTCTTGCACCCCTCGCTAAGGTTATCAATGACCAGTTTGGCATTGTGGAGGGTTTGATGACCACGGTGCACTCGTATACGGCGACCCAAAAAGTTGTCGATGGCCCATCAAACAAGGCGTGGAGAGATGGTAGAGGTGCAGCTCAAAACATCATACCTGCTTCCACCGGTGCCGCGAAAGCCGTGGGCAAAGTCATTCCCGAGCTAAATGGGAAACTCACCGGCATGGCTTTCCGCGTGCCCACGGCGGATGTCTCCGTAGTGGATCTCACTTGTCGTCTGAATAAGCCCGCAACGTACGACGTAATCAAAGCCGCAGTGAAAGCTGCAGCTGATGGGCCCATGAAGGGTATCTTGGAATACACCGAGGAACTGCTGGTAAGCTCGGACATGTTAGGCACGCACTGCTCATCCGTCTTTGACGCCCAAGCTGGAATCAGTCTGAATGACAATTTCGTCAAACTCATCGCATGGTAAGTTGACTTGTCATTAAGCTCACTGGTCTTTCAGGTACGATAATGAATTCGGATACAGCTGTCGTGTGGTAGATTTGATTAACCACATGTACCACGTCGATCATTCATGAGGTCGCTAGTTATTAGTGATTGATGTCATAGCGTTGAATCGATGCCCTACAATCTTGGCGTTTGTTCACGGTTTACTTGTTAAATATATTTAATTCCAAATGTCGTTTTCCGTCTTGACTTGGTTTGGGCTGTTCATTTCCGGAATTTTGCGTGAAAGTTGCATCCCCAGACATCTCGGTGACGGGAGCATGGGGTGTGTAATGCCACTTAACTTTAGTTTTGATAACCTCGGTCTGCGACTTGACTACAATATTCAATTTGGTCGAGATTTCCCATCTGGATGTGATGGGTGAGCACTCAGTCAACTTGACTTTGCGCCTCAGTTGTCTTCAAGTCTAGAGCATCACTGGGATTCCGACCGCCCGTGGTATGGTACGAACACGTGTAAGCGCGAGTTCTTCAACCCTCACACTAGTCTAAATTGAGGGCCCATGCCGTCCCCGTAGTCCGTATTGGGGACCCCTCTGAACATTTAGTCCTGTTAGTTTTGGTGCAGATGGTCGCTTCAGGTCCAACTCCTAGTACGACTAATGATTTGGCTCAGAGAACGTCGGTGGTAGTGTCCGGTCGATTAGGTGGACGTCTCAGTTTGACGCACTTCAGGAATGTGCCGTGAACGTTTTCGAGTTAAGACCTAGTGTTGTTCGGCCACTCGGACTTTCCAAGACCATGAGTTTGGCAGCGGGGTGCCTTGGGTCTTCTCGTTGCTCATCTAGTTCGCAATCATGCACTTGCGTAACTGTGCACCAGGGGCGGTGGAAGTGGTTATTTGGGTCGTGAAATAGATTATTCGTCCGAAAGTCTCATGAAGCCGGAATGTTAGTTCGCATCCTAGAGGGGGGAGGTTTGTTCGTCCATCAGACAGCGACTCTGGGCAAAAAGCACTTTAAAAGATTTATCTAGTTCACTGGTTCGCCAGAAACTGGAAGCTAGCAGTCTTGGGCTGTTGGAAGACCTATAAAGGTCGGACGACATCAGTGTTCTGCGCTTATGATGCCACTGAAGGTGGGTGAGAAGCGAATTTTTCCGGACTGCAACACCGTCTGTTGGTTTCACCCTGTAACTGCTAGTATTTAAGGTTTCACAGGTTCTCGGTGGTTTCATACGATTGCAGTTATACCTCAGCGAGAACAGTAAGCCAAGTCAGAAGCCTGAACATTTTGGAACGGGGTACGTTGATCATAGAAGACCGGGCCATCCGGACGGCATAACCGAGGGCCTTATTGCACAAAGCAACTAAGGTTTTATAGCTGTCAAACTTTCGGCGAGGTCCTCCAGTTTACCTCGGCGTCGTCTGCAAGAATTAGTTAGGTGACACTTGCACGTTATAGGTTGGAGAGGTATATAGGATGGGAGATTTTGGGCATAAGGATCCTACTGACTGCGACATTGAACCATACCACCCACTGTGTCCAATCGTCGCTTTGGTGAGTCTCGTGGGCCTCAACCCTACAGTCTAACTGAACTTACATAAGCCAGTCCGCCGATAACCTTTCCCTATCGCCTTTCCATGTCATGGACTGGCCACCTCGACCCATCTCCCAACTACTACTTGCCTCGGAGAATGGCAAGCACCATGTGGGCTGCCGTAAACTCCGAGTTCCCGCTTCCATAGTTTGAGTCATGGGGCCCAGTACCTTACGCCTAAACTTGTGAGCTGAATTCACCTACCATGGTCTACCAGTATTGCAGAGATGGCTATCCGGCCACGGAAATTCATCGCTATCTTCGGTTCTCAGGGGCTGATTTGGAGTCGAATAGTAGGGCCAAGCTCAGCCTTTGATCGAAAGTGCCACAGGTGCTTCAAACTGCTGAATGTCAATCGAGCCTTCTGTATACTCGAAGATGATTCATCCGATTTAAGACCATCAGATGCGATGGAACTATCCAAGCAGGTAAATCTCTGCTTTCTCCAGTTCCTCTCTTGCAAGTTCTGCTTCGAACCCATCCAGTCCTATCATGAAAAAAGAAATCAAATGGGGACCGCTGAAGTGTGGACCATTTCGTTGTTTCTGCTCTTGTAGATGATATTGTTCACAGCTGTTTATGTACGAAGTTTTCAGTCTTTGAACAATGGGAGACCAAAGGTTGCACACCCAAATTACAGCCTGAAGGTGTCTTGCGGCCTGCGAAAAAATAACGATCATGGGGAACGTAACCAGTATGTGAGTTGGAAACAAAATTTAACGTAGTACCGATTGGATGGGTTGGCCAAGTAATTACCCGACCATTAGATAACGACTATGGATTGCAGGTTAGTTGGGGGTCATTCATCCTCCAAACGGCCATGCGTTGGACTTGATTAATAGGAGACAGTAGATGAAGCTCCATCTGGCACGTCACTGTCGTATCAATGTTTCAGATGGGTTCAACTTCCGACTCGTTAATTGAGCTCTTGTCAGCTGCGTTAGTCTTTCAGACACTCGGATCCCCAACCAATCATGGCTCTAGGGATGTAGTGAACGCCAACCCAGGGAAGTTAATCGATCAGTGTTTTCATACCCTTGCGCTCATCATAATTTGACTGGCCTGATGCATCTTTCAGTCACTGATTGCTTCAGAGGACAGCGTATTCCGGGGAAGTTGATCTGCGGGCATACGTGATATGCATCTCAGTCATCTAGGACTAATCATGCTAAGTGCTTGAGAAACTGACTGAGTTCGGCGACCCAATATTCTACACCTGACCTCGGTATTGTTAATGAAATTATCCCAGCATATTCGAGAGATACTACGAATGCACCGCTGTTCAAATACTGACAGTATTCACACGCCTGTTCTCAATGACCACGTTCGGAAACCGCATAACAGGACCAGTCTTACTGGTGTAGTGTTGATGAGTGCCAGTCGAGCCGTGTAAGCGAACAACGTCCAAATAGCAAAACTTCACTTCATCCAATTCTTCTGCAAGAACAAGGTTTCACCTGGGGTCAGTGCGGTTCTGCAACAGAATTTAACAGTTTGAAGCTGGAAAACGCATTTTAAGCATAGCTAATCTGTGGTGCAGGTGGTCAAGAACTACTAACATTTTGCCTGAGTCTTGACTCAGTACAACGTTGTTTGCATATCCTTGGTCTGATAACCTAGTGTTGGACAAATATTCAAACCACAATTCTCGCGTGAGGATACGTGGATTTCCATGATCACCTCAATCTGTAACTGAATTGTAAACGTGACAGAACCTCGAATCAGTGCCTTCATCTTCTGACGCCTCTCCGAATGTGGTGATTAACACAGTTTCTCCAACGGCGAAAACCAGGCTGGTTGCTTTGTATCACAGGAATAGTGGTTGTGCAACACTTACGTTATTACCGTTCGACAGTCGTGTTTACGTGAGCTCGGTAGTAGGGCTACCCAACTGGTAATCGGAAAGCTTGTAGCGTCTACTTTCAAGCAGGTTCCACGATAAACGTCAGATCTATCAGACTCTTCTTCTCTAGGACCAACTGTTGTTCGCAATTCATGGAACCCCTTTGGGCTTTTTTGTACCTGGCTTCCAAAATCGAATTAGGGAGTTGTCTTATGGGGCCTCCACAACAACTGGCATACAAGCACAATTGCGTTCGAAATTACTGACCTCAAAACCCAATTTAGACTTTTTGGGAATGGCGGATACATGTGAAAGGTCTCCTGGTATGATCCAATTAGTAGATGCATTATTTGTACCGTATCTTAACATTTCACTTCTTGCTGACACATTTCATACCTTGGTGTTATGGAAGTTCGGATAGACGGATAATCTTCGAAAACATGCACTGAAACTAGTCCGTTACAAAAATCAACCTTCCAGAAACACCAATGTGAAATATCACCAGTTTGCAATGTCCTTTAGGAATCTATCATGCGATTTCAGCCCACTTCCCATGTTAGGAGTGGACATCTCTGCCATGATATCAGAACGCTGTCACAGCCGGAATTGACCGTTATGAGAATATAGACCACCATATCACAAAAATGTCTACAGTAACGCATGACCATCTGACGAAAAGTCCATATTCCGTAAGGAAAACATGAATGCCACGGAACTACCACTAATCCTTTTAACTTTCATTTTTTACTCTTTAATGATGATGGGACGACGTAAATTATTTTTCGGCACCAATCAAAGCGGTCAAGTGGGAAAGTTGTCCAGAGGCAGGACTGGAGCTTTTGACTTTCAAGCCTTCTTTTGCGATTTGGGGGCATGCAGCACTCAAGTAGACCGGAAAAATGTACACACTAGTTTCTTCACTCTCCACCGTCGTCGGCGCATCGCGCCATTGGAATCATGCCGACCCAAAACAGCTGCGAAGTTCAGGAATGAAGCAAATCAACAAACTCCATACTTAAGTGCCTTACTTTTGTAATAACTTGCAACATCACCCGGACGGTGCGATGAATCTAGGTAAATGTACATGCAAATCGTAAAAAGACACCGTAAAATAAGAGCTCCCGCACAAATGTGCGGTCAACACAAGTACCTGTTCAAATAAAGTAGTCTCTGATTCCTGTGCCCTTAACGCATAATCCAAGCGCTTCTTATGGTGTTCGTAACACGTAAGACATAACTGTCTAGAGCGGGAGCGACCGTTAGAGCATTTGCTCAAGGCGTTCTGAACCTCAGGTTGGGGATAGGAGTGTCTGAAAAACTAACGCAGCTGACAAGAGCTCAATTAACGAGTCAGAAGTTGAACCCGTCTGAAATACCGATACGACAGTAACGTGCTAGATGGGGTTCCACCTACTTTTGATCCACCCATCGGGTAGGAAAACCACCTCCCATCGCAACATCGTCATCAGCTGTGCATGTTACAGTCTGCAGCTGCATTACACGAGCTGTTAATGACATTATTGTGGATGGTTTCTCTTCCGCGCTCTTGCAAATGTCCAAAATTCCGTTTTAAATCCCCAAATGCTGTCCGCAAACACATGATAGGTACCAAATCGCATCAGTACAATCTCCATAGCATCAACACAATTTCGGGGGGGGATATTGCTACGTCCCCCTCCAATACAAAGATCTCATGTGCAGTCCAATAGTTATTGGTCTTACACGATCTTCGTATGAAAATTCTCCTGGGTTATGCACTTCTGGCATTTTATGAACACGATGAGCTATCACTCCATGGAAGAAATTCGCCATTTACTGTAGGTGCGATAACCGCGATGCGTATTAATCCACCTCCACAAATAGCAGGTGTGTTGTGACAAAATCTTGCAGGCGGTCCCTTGAGGGTTAAAGTTGTACTAACAACAACATCCGTAAGTTACTGGAAGAGGGTATCAACGGATCGTTGACTTGATCCAACTGTGAAAAGTCTCTGGCCTCGGTAAGATTGGAATCCCTGCATGGACCTAACTGACGCATTTGTACCGTGTGTTCTTTCAGCTGAGCTGCGAGGTCACGTCGAGTGATACCACTGGATGTGGTCAGTGATATTCTTGCATTCGAGATATTTCTTCTTTATGATTCTTCTGGCCCTTTGTTTGTATCAGCATTCGTTGCTGCAACGTGGCAACCAAAAAAGCACGTAAGTACAGTTTTACAAAAGTCGAAACTGAAACCGAAACTGCCTCTAGGGTATTAAAAATAGGGGTAGTCACAACCTATTCATCGGAAACATGGATAAACGGACGTGAAATATACGACACTGAGAACAGTCTTAACGTTTTTAACATGTATAGCAACGCTCGAAAACTTTCCAATTTTCAAGTGGAAACAAAAAGTTGAGCAATAACTCACACCTTAAGTCAACGTAAGAGTCGAAGTTAGGTTTATTTTTGTGCAATACCAACTGTTCATAACATTGTCTGTTGTTTGATGTGGCAGATTGCGAAACGTCAGTTGTGCATCAAGGACTTTTGTAAGTTGAGCTTAGAGTGCCACTTTATCTTTTGTCTTTTCTGTGATATTTGACTATGTGCAACGGTCATTGCATCGTTGGCACTGCCGGAGCTATCTGGGTGATTGAAACAGTCTCCCCTTGCAACTTGGGAAACAAACAAAAGCACACCGGGGCCTGTAATTGATGAGCTCTGCGGTATCCACAAGTTGTTCATACCCCGAAGCTCGAGAATCACTCTTAACGGCCACCGGACCAGGGAAAGATGGACAGTTTAACAGGGTAGTACATCACAGACTTTCGGCAATATGAGAATAGTCGTTGGTGTGGAAGGTGGCATTTGCGGATCTATAGCGGAGTGATTGGATGAATTGTAGAGCGTACAGAAAGCTGTCCTAATGATTGATAGCTAAGTTAATGGTCTTTAGACCAGAAGGACGAGATGTCAAAGGATCGCACTTAAAAGCTCAACCGTGCTTGTGGCTTATGGTCGTACTGGCTACAACTCCTTTGTTGTGAAAAAAGTCCGGAAATTTCTCGGGCACAAACGAGGAACCATTATCGGAATGAATGTAATGCGGCATGCCGAATATTATAAATCGCCTCTAGGAGTATTTGATGGCGGCCTCTATAAGTGTACTGCGATATGCGAGGCAAACGAAAGGCCTAAGTATTCGTTTATAAAGATGAGTAGATACCGGTTTGCGGGAACGGACGCCAAATGTCCTTTGGAAGCGATACTGAGTCCCTGAAAAGATTATGTCGCTTGGGTAAGTATGGTGTTTCGGATTATAAAGCGGGCTTGATTTCTGCGCAAATTCTACATCGTAGTGGAACAAATATAGTAAGTTATATGCACTGGCAAAATGTTCCAAACGCGTGAATCACAGATGGTATGACGAATTGTGCAGTTCCTTAAGAATTGATTGAGGACGGATGGATTCATCACAGGGCAGCCACAACCATTTTTCGTTTTCCTGGTGGACAGACGGTGTTGTAATTTAAACAAGAGAGTTCCGTACACGCTTGCCGAATCTCTTTGTTACTGAATTTACTCGTGTTTTGTTGATTTCACCAAGGCGACAGACGTCCGGTCGGTGACGAAGTTAACCATCCACCCAAGTAAATTATGAGGTAAGCGTCTCTTGAATTCCACGGGTAGCACATGCATCCTTTCTCAGTGCCCAGTTATTTCTCCATAGTAGAGAGTATCCTGGAGAAGACATTGAACTTCTCGTTTCAACTGAGCCTGGCAGATAATGTTAATCTAAAGGCATCCGTCTCGACTGCAAATGATGTGCCACGTAAAACAACCATGGCAACTACATTTCCAAGTGCTGTTTCCAATGAAGAGGATGCATCCATGATAGTAATCAATAAAGAGGAGATCCCGTTTCGGGTAAGAAAATAAATTTTGTCGGAGAACCGAGGGATTCAACGAAAACAATACACGAACGACTGCACAAAATGCCGTTTTAGAATCACATAGTGGTTTCATATTTCAGGCATTGAAAATTGTCTGGAGTGGGTAATACCGCTAAATACCTCATAATAGAGCCAGCGAATCACACAAATAGAAGTGATTGTCTTTTTGTTGTTCAACATGATGGCAGATTTTACTTGTCCTTAGGAAATCCACGAAATTTCCCTCCTGATATGCAGTGTCCTTGCTGCGTAATGTAATGTTGTGAACACAAGCAGAGTTGCTCTTGAGTTGTTCGGTTCGCATGACACAGAGCAGGCTACACTATTCATAACTCCAAGGGGAATACGCGTAGATTGTTAAGATTCCGCCCTCCCCCCACGTGGGGCTTTGAAGCCAGCGTACATTTTGTCAGGTTCTGTGACGGAAGTCTAATGATATGCGTCATTTAGGTGAAGTGTACTGAAAATGTTGCACTCAACTGGTGCGTGGATTGTACCATCGATTCAAAGGAGTGGACACGTGTTCAAATGTATGAATCGGTAGACTGTTCGACTGCAGTCAATGGCTATTTTTTCGTCTTACTCTCATCCCTGGTGACGAGGTCCTGAGCCCTCCAGGGTCTCTTGCTCTTTAATATCTTGTTTGTCGCTGGCGCCTTCAGTCAGCCGTCCAGTCTCTTGTTCCATCCTGTACCCCCTAATCTGGGGAGAACGATTAAATAACTTCTGGCCGGTCTACACAACTGTTTCGTTTACTTGTCATAATCAAACCGTTTATATAGAGTTCAGTGGGATATAACCCATTGGCCGATCGCCCCGTCTCTCGGGTAGATGGTTTCTTCTCTGATAACTATCTCCTAGACCTAATCCATCATCACTATCACACGACTAATCTTAGCGAAACGAAGCGCCTTTGCACTTTAGAGACGAACTCCTGGCCTCACCTTAAGAGGTTTGGCTTAGCAAATTTTTGATCCTCAGGTGAGATAGCCAAACATCACTCAACGTGACCTCGCAGCTCAGCTGAAAGAACACACGGTACAAATGCGTCAGTTAGGTCCATGCAGGGATTCCAATCTTACCGAGGCCAGAGACTTTTCACAGTTGGATCGAGTCAACGATCCGTTGATACCCTCTTCCAGTAACTTACGGATGTTGTTGTTAGTACAACTTTAACCCTCAAGGGACCGCCTGCAAGATTTTGTCACAACACACCTGCTATTTGTGGAGGTGGATTAATGCGCATCGCGGTTATCGCACCTACAGTAAATGGCGAATTTCTTCCATGGAGTGATAGCTCATCGTGTTCATAAAATGCCAGAAGTGCATAACCCAGGAGAATTTTCATACGAAGATCGTGTAAGACCAATAACTATTCGACTGCACATGAGATCTTTGTATTGGAGGGGGACGTAGCAATATCCCCCCCCCCCGAAATTGTGTTGATGCTATGGAGATTGTACTGATGCGATTTGGTACCTATCATGTGTTTGCGGACAGCATTTGGGGATTTAAAACGGAATTTTGGACATTTGCAAGAGCGCGGAAGAGAAACCATCCACAATAATGTCATTAACAGCTCGTGTAATGCAGCTGCAGACTGTAACATGCACAGCTGATGACGGTGTTGCGATGGGAGGTGGTTTTCCTACCCGATGGGTGGATGAAAGTGTGAAGCTTTTCGAAAATGGTCGAGTTTGTCGTATTTATTGCGATTCGCCTCAGCTTGTACATCTAGCCCACGAATGGCGATCATACCCGTAGAATAAACAAACAGGGTTGGTGACAACGAAGCACCAGAGGGACAGGTTTTCAATGAATTGCTGAATTTCACCATATGATAAAGCGCCTATCCGCTATTGCTTTGCATGGTCATGTTCAAAGCCTTCTTCGTACTTGGGCTACCTACAGAGAAGTCATCTGTAGGTGCGATCCTGTTACTGTGCGTCGGGGGATCAGGACCCTGGGCATCAATAACGCGTAAGTGATATATCACGTGCAATTTAGTAACTCCATTGGAAGTCGGACAGACTAGCCTGATGACTAAGCCACTTGATTAACAATCGTTTGTCTCGGGTTCGTTCCCAAGTTCAGGCACGGTGGATACGTACTACTGATGTTCCCTAACCAGAATAAAACAGCTGTACAGTGTTCCCATGGTTTCTTAATAGTGTGGTAAACGTCAATACCACCTAATGAATAATATCCAACAAGTTCGTTTTGAGTCTTTCATTCTTCCGAAATGGCTTTATCTTCCACATATGCAAACAAAGAAATAGGGGGCGACAGACGAGGTTAATGTAAGCAGCTGTCGTTGATAATGGCGAAACTCTGTGGAGGGCTAACAGCCTTTTCGCTCAGACCTGTTAGTCCATCCTTTCTATACTTTGTGTAGACTGTTTACAGGTGAAGTTATCTTTGCAGGAAGGTAGGTTCTAGAACTTCTTTCTCGTTTCACGACAAACGCTAAAAGTTCATTAGGCCTACCCAAGATTTTCCAAATAGAAACCTTTGTGTCGTTACTCATTTCCTTTCTTATTTCATCCATCCCCATTTCTCCATGATCTAGTTCTTTCTCTTGTTCGAGTCACAAGAAACTGGAAAATATTCCAGAATCTTTGTTGCATGCTAATAAACTTGATAAGGTCACCAAAACTCCGGATGGTCACCATTATTTTTCTCATTTGTCATGTTTGATTAATGCCTTGCATTTGCTCTTTCTTGATTTTGTGATGCTTCCTCCTTGCATTCCTCCTTCGTTCTTTACTTTTTGTTCGCTATACAACGAATGTACTGTACCTCAGAAAGAGGACAACCATCGACTGTGAAGATTGCCGCAGAGGAATATGATACGCGGTGACGTTCGGTGGCCTCAATGTCAGTAGCATGACCATCGCTTTCAGTCGCAGAATCTACCGGGTCCTAGATGATTCCTCAAGCTGCATCATGGAGTGCATAAGTTTAGGTATATAATTTTGTAGAGTTATGCTTCCGCTTCTCAGTTTTGAAATGCGCCAGAATCATTTCGTGGCAGACAGACGGCCACATTGCAAGTGTTTGAAATTTGGTGTTACCATTCACCCTATGATTAAAAGCGATTTTTTGAACTCTGCAATAGTTCCATCCTAGAATCAATCTCAAACTGTCTACTATCGCATAGTTCTATCACATAGATGGAACTGGCTTAAGTGGGCCAAATATGGATCGTTCTGTAACATTTTTCTGTGCTCAACTTTCGAGTCGGGAACAGGATTGCTTTTAAGTCACAATCGCTTTGTATATAGCATGTACATGAACCAGTCATTTATGCCGATATTATTTGTAACACTTTTAGAAGAACCATATCCACTTAGTAATGGGTCTGATTAATTTATCGAAAGAAACCTAGCATTTTGTCTCTTTTCACGGTCATTATGATAGTCACCAATGAATTACACAAAGATTAGGATTGAAACGAACCGACTTTCTGAAAACCCCAGGTAAACATAAATGGATGATTAAATAAGTGCACGGTAATTCATACAAACCAAGTGCTCGTTTATCTTGCCTTTAGACTGCTTCACGAAGACATTTGGTTTCTCATATGGATACGGTGTCGTCACCATGAGCAGACACAAAACGTCTTATTATAGACACTAGTTGACCGCTTAGGGTTCGTGTAGAATGAACGATTCGCTGTTCATAAATATGACTAAAGAACGGTTATTAGTTCATCAAAAGATGCAACAGCAAGAAGGCTTCATATGCTCGCATCCCAACGCCAATACCCTACACACGAACGATGGCAGTTACAGGTTGCTATGTTCTCTAATGTAAAGGTCGCCATAACTTCTAGTGACTTTACACCATTTTCCTGCCAAAACTCCCCACGTGATTAGGAGTGCATTGCAAAAGCTTAGGCAGGACTAAGGCACTTGGATCTAGTTTGTTTCCACAAGGCGACTTGAGCATGTATGCAATAATTTATCACGTGACTGTCAGCACCGTGAACTCCCTGAAAAACCTTTACATAAAAACAGTAATCTCTAATCTGTCATGATAAACCAGTAGTCATCACAACAGATACGAGAGCGTATCGAAAAGGGGTTGCTGAAATTGATGAGCGTGATTAATCTGTTATATTTCTTTCTCAGTAGATGAATAATTCCATTTGTCACCTGTGACTTCAGCGAAACAATCGATCAGACAAGAGTATTTGTGTCTAGCCATATAATAGATTGTTCAGAACATTTTTCGCTCCCCTTTTTACTTGGACAATATGTGAACGTTTCTCTTTAACTTCACCAGACTGGCATGCCTGTCGATTTCGCCTCTACGCCTCTCAGTATTTGCATAGCCGAAGCTCAAGCGAGTACATCCAGAATATCTCATCTTCCAAAGCCATACAATACTGCGAAATAGTAAAACGTGGGCACTGGTACTCTAGGTGGTATTTCATGAATCATGGATAAGCAGCATACGAGATGACAATCGTCAGTCTCTTTCAGAGGGCTTAAGACAAATATGATCTTTTGTCTAGTACCTTTTGCTCCCGACACCTTGATAGACTGCTGTAAGTCTTTGTTCCAAAAGTCCTGCTAGACCTGTTTTAACATCTAATCGCTTCAATTTTTCGCTTATTTATGTGAATAATAGTAACATACAACTGTATATCACTGATACGAAGTCAAATCGGTTAATTATGACGTGTGAACAGCTCGGTAGAACGGAGTCACGAGATACTTGTGAACTTGAATCGTAGTGATTTTCTTCAGTCTAGACCGTTTCACACGGAATCGATGAACGAGATGTGTTAAAGGCTAGCCATGATGCAATCGTCCCGACCCTGACGAATATAGTCAACCCAGTCATCTGTCGTGATCACAACAACAACGTCTTTCTCAAGGCAAGTTTTACAATCAAATAGACTGTAAATAGTGGAAGTCAAGGCATATTTGTACCCGGGTCTTCGGCGAACTGAAGGAAACGAGATATATTGCATTCTGGATGAATGGGACAAAATCGATTTTGAGACCATCTTTCTTATAATTAGAAGTATCCCCACAATATATGTTGTGGTCATCAATAATGAAATTCGCTGTTTCTCAACCGGCAGTTTGTCTCATCTATCCATCAAGATGGGGACTAACAGTGTTTTGTACCTCATGAATGACCCTGTTTGGTTTAGCCATATTTCAAATTTATGTACATACCCCGTAAACTGATTGTTCGGCAAATCAGCATAGGAAATGTCGTCATCTCAGTTCACTTGGCTTCAGAGGAAGTGAAGAAAATTTGGGTGACGATAAGTGTATTTAATGTGCTGTATATCCAAACGCTTCGTCAGTTTTGGGGTTGCTCGCGAGTTCTTATAGCGCTTACTGGTATGTATCCATGTCTTCAAGCAACGCGTTACGTCAAACCAGGAAAGTGATAACTGGCATAGTTTTGGGCTACAGAAAAGCAGTCGTTATGTCATCATTGGCAACGCCCTTTCGACATATCTTTGTCTGTTCTATTCTATTTCTCGTAATGCGGCCAACTAAATTTTAATCACTACCAACAGCCTAGGACTCAAAATGCAGTTTGCCACTGTTTCGTGCTTTGAGACTGTGGATCAACGCCTGGGTTTACCAGAATCACTAGAATTGAAATCCGTCCATCCATCCTCAGCAGATCGGCTCTGAGGGGAAAATCGTTGCAATCGCCGACCATCAATCGCTCACATGATGGCCCAATGCTGAGTATCAGCATTAGATTTATTGTACTTCAAATTATAATGATGAGATCCCCGGAAATTGTTTTGCTCACAACGTCAAGAAGTACCTTAGACACCGAGAAGTGAGGTGGTTGGGTGTGAGATTAAAATCCCGTTTTTTCGAAACGCTTTTGCCAACCGATATCGATGCACTGAAGCCAATGGTAAAAGAAAACGCTGTTATTGCCACACTTTAAAAAACACTGTAAAAAGCCATTCAAGATGCCCTGTTTTGTTACACACAAAACACCTTCTTTCCGGAAATTCTTGTTGGTTAATGTTTCAATTCCAACCTGAACTTTGTGATTTCTTCCGTCAGCTTTTGCACTTTTCTTTCGAGCTCCGATGTTTCTAGCCTGGATGCCACAATAGCACCGACCGCATTTCGGGGAAGTCTTAGGAGGGTGTTCATATCGTCCGCCCCGCATGCGATTGCCAGTTTTGTCTCTTTCAACGCTTGTGGCATGGCTTGAACAAACCAGTTTCGAACGAGAAGCTTGATGGTTATTTCATTTGCCTCCGGTAGGAAGATCGATAACCGATGCTTCAGATACTGATAGAACACCAACAGGTCTTGGGTTGAGTCATTCTGAACCGCGTTGAACCGCTGCATTACTTTCTCGTAGTCGCCCTTCTCTGTTTGAACTCAGCTATCACTTTCACGCGCATCTCCTGGTGCGTCGGGCTAGTCTCTTCTGCCATATGCAAATTGTAAACGGCCTTCGCCTGTCCTGAAAATAGCAGTCCCAGTGCCACCAGCAGGAATGTGTCACACTTCATGCCGTTGCATATTGCGGTCATTTCAAACTCGGTCAACCGCGCCTCAGCAAACACCACGGGTCAACGAAGCTTCATCACATTTGGAATTAGTTACCGCACCAGCGTGGCAAGAAGGCAAGCGGGTGGTTCACATACCTATGGAGAGGAAAAAGGTAATTCACAGTCCTTAGACTTTGCTTAACGGTGTATACTGTTCTTTTCCCAACCACGTTCACGTGGGATCCATTTTCTGACTAGCTTAGCATCCCCAGGCGGATTGAATCGTGTGCTGAACATTCGCTTTCGCTCTTTTTGGCCTTTCTCTGGCTTTGTTAGGTTCGCTTGTCCGGAGTGACGACTTGAACTGGCACTCTGAGCTGGAGGAGTCGCGCTGTATATCTGAGTGCTGGCTACCGCGGTCTTTGTGTTGGGGAGCCCTTTTGACACAATCGTTGTAGCTCCTTCGACCGACTGCTTCTGATCGGTTCGTAATGCTCGTCCATTCGTTGTGGTCGTAATCTCCGTTACAGCCCCAGTGGTTGTACAAGCAAGAGATCGGAGCTCGCAACCTGAAGTAAAATCTCAGCATAAAACTGAATTGCTCGTGGCAAAAATTTTTTATGATGAAAACATAAAAGGTTGTTGTGCGCTTTGGATGCTGGGTTGCCGAAGGTGTTTCGTACACAAAATCAGCACACAGTAAACGTCTATGGCGCCACAATTCATGAATTAAGGGTGGTATATCATTGTTGAACCGTTACTTTAGGCCAGTTAGCTAACAAGTGAAGAAAGGCATAAACCAAGGGTAGCATTTCGTCATCGGTAATAATTATCGAGCAATTACTTCTGTGAACATTCAGAACCAAAGTGAACCTACAGGACTTAACTTTCCATTTACCATATTCAGCTTTTTAAAAGGTGTCCCTGTACCAGAAGGCCAGACATCACAAATAGTAGCTAAATGGCCTTTAGAGAATGGATTAAGAATAACATCCGACAAACAGAAGTTCACTAAATCTCATTTTCGCTTGATGAGCTCCGAGAGAAAGGTCTAATCCATAAAATCTCAAATAAAAAATTTGAACGAGCAGAATATTATGGAATACTGTAAGACCGATTGCCTTAACGCGGATCTATTACGTTTGCTTACCCTTAACCACGTCGTGACCACTTGTGCGTCACCCTTACTCGGCTCTGTACGATTGCAATGTTCACAACCCAGACACTCGACCGGTGCAACGAAAAGGCAGTCGGGAGCGGTGAGAGGTTGAGTATATTTAACAGGAGCGTGCGTGAGCAACGCGCAAATGGCGACCGGGCTGGATGGTCAACGTTCGGTTAAACAAGCGATCCGGAGGAACAAATCCATGTTCCACTAAGGCACCAAAAATAAAAAATGGTTAACGGATATTTGCGAGTCAGATCACTTTAATGAGAGGACCCATGTTTAGGTTCTGAGAAGAAACGTTAGAAACAATCAGCCCATCCCAAACAACAAAATCCAGATATAGCTTGGTCGAAAATCCTCTGATCTAATGAACTTATTTGGTCTGAAATTCTGAAAAAGCCGGTAGATCGAGGAGCGTAATAAATAACATTGTGATCTCTAACACAAATTGATACTATCCAACCCAGGCGCATTATGGTTTGGCCCCTTTGAAAGATGATATGTGATGCATTTACTCTAATGGAGGGCGCGATAAATCACATCTTCCCGTTCAGCATTCAGTGACCCTTGAAAATTTGTAGAAGGTACAATGTGTAGGGCCCAAATCAAGGACCACATCGAGGCAATGATCGACTGCTCACAAAGCAGCTGCGGTGCCTGAGTGTCTCAGAACAAATGGAATTACTGTGTACTTCAGAAAGAGCAGTTCACCAAACAGTTTGAACTGCAGATAAATCCAAGGAGCCACAGTCCACCATAGGCCTGAAAGTAGCTTGAAATATCCAGTCATAGGTAGGACAGATCATGTAATTTATAAAGGTTAGGCCCTAGAAGCTATAAAACAATAACTGGACGTCTCGAGAAGGAATTCGAGGAGTACCAATTGACAAAATCAAATGTCCATCCGAAACGGAAAATCCGAGGATCTAGAAAACGAAGTAAATACTCAGAAACATACGGAATAGTGAACTTATTGGAACGAATTTCAGCTGGAGGGCAAATCCAAATGAATCTGGTCGTTTCCACGAGATCCTAAGTGGGGAGCCTGGCGTTTGGGTCGCAAACATAATCACTTCAACCGGTCTCAGAATTCATTGGAATGGACTGCGATTAATACGGATTTTCCAAAACACTAAGGTTTTATCATGAAAGATTAGACTGTAGGCGGAATCCGGCGATTGGAAGGCTGACGGCAGAGATTCCTAACGCTAAGTATCACAAACAGCGACTAACTTTAATTTGGACGCTGTTCTCCCATACGAATTCCTATGTTCTTCTGTTTGTTTGCTGAATTGTCTTTCAGCTTCTTTTACTTGATTATGCTAGGAAGGAACCAGATCCGGGGCTCATCAGTGTGAATTAAGCTGCTGTGAAAGTGGAAATGACATTGCACTCCATGTGCCAAGAATAGTAGTATGCTTACTACCCCTGGTAACAAACGTTGACTGTAATGTGCGAAAAATTCCACTTTTAGAATAATCAAGTAAGGAATGTGAGACCACTGTAGTCACTCTGACTTGGCAGCAAGCTGCTTCCAATATTGTACAAACCAACAATTCAAGATTCTTTTTTTCGGATTCATGACAGTAAAAAAGCCATTTCCAATCCCTTTTGTGGCCCACCTTACCACAGAAACGATCTATAACCCGTCCTGTGACTTCACAAATCAGCGACATATGTATGGGCTATATTATGTCCAGTTCAAAATCCATTGACCGTTGAGGGTCAGTCCTGATGGCCTAGCTGCTGTCAATCGCTGATCCCCGGGCCCACATCCTGGTCGTGACGCGACTTTTTTCATGTGACCTAGGCCTTAGCGGTAATACTCAGCGTAATGAATCATTTTCTTTAGAACTTTATTCTTCTAGTGTTCACGTGGGAAGAGAGCACCACAAAATAGTTAGACCAGATAAATCGTTAGTGTGACCTAGTGTAGGAAACCTTTCGACAGAGTAGGAGAGAAAATCGAAGCGTTTTACTGAACGAAGTAGAACATCTACAGAACGGACAGACGACACAATTGATCAAACAAACTATATTTCTGAGTCGAACGCCTTAGCCATTACGCTGCCGGGCAGGCTCTGAACGGTTTGTTGAACTTCACCACATGATGTTGCACCTATCCTAAAATGCATCAAGTAATCAAGCTGTGTAGGTCATATCCAAAGCCTTCGTCGTACTTGGGCTACCTGCACAGAAGTCATCTATCAGTAGGGGTCGATCGCTGTGGGCTAACGGACAGTAACCGTGCAAATCAGTGACGGATAGATGCAACATCATGTGGTGAAGTTCAACAAACCGTTCAGAGCCTGCCCGGTAGCGTAATGGCTAAGGCGTTCGACTCAGAATCGTTCGTCCCGGGTTCGCGTCCCAGTTCGGGCGCGGTGGATATGCACTGCTGATGGTTCCTAACAAGGATGAAACAGCTGTACAGTGCTTCCATGGTTTTTTTATGGTGAGTTGAGCGATGATATCACATGGTGAATTATTTCATGTAAACATTCAATCTCCTACTACTAAAAAAACTATATTTCTATTCAGAAGCAAGCAATAGGTGAACAGGAAAAAAGGAAAGTGAATAAACCGGCTCAATAAACTTCAAAAAAATATCAGCGCAGTTTGTTACCCTTCGTCTCCGATTCCAGTAGCGTATCACAAACGAAAGCTTTCCTGGGATTAGATGTTTAAGCCGTACATGAAGTTTTGCTGCCACTTGGCTCCTAACTACACCCGACCTAATGAGATCGCATGTGATTCTATTCCACTTCTTGTTTCAAAACCACACAAGAGGCTGCAGGGTATGCCGTTCGCACTACATCTATGCTGATGTATGTGATAAAAGTCAAGCATTACTACGAACCCTTGGTAAGGTAACAATGATTAAGAAGGGAAAAACAGAAAGGGGAATGACTTTCACGACTTTTCAAATGCTCCCCTACTTGGCGTGGACTCAAACGCATGCCACCTGGACTGAAAAAAGCAATGCCCCTAATTCATGGATGAAAATAAATTAAAGATGGATGCACAACTTGTACAGACCATGCACCATGGGAATCAAGGTGAGTGATGAAAACGATGATAGGAAAATAGGAAGAGGAAAAAAGAAATAGCACGTAAAGTTTTCAACACGCATTAAAGCTCTTCCATTTTCCACGTACGCACCAATGTTCACCCCGTGGAATCACCGGATTCGTGGAACTAATGTTGCCATGATTAAAGGAAGGGATAACTAGTTACCTACATGAGCCAACCAACGTTGTAAGTTCGCTGGCCGAATTTTCTGTTCATGGTTCGGGTGACCTGGAGCCTATCCTAGCCGTTTGTTTACGATTTTGAACGGCCTGCGGTCTAATGTCGCTGGTTCCAACACATCTGACTAGGTGATTGTCATTCGGTGGCACTGTTTTGATGACTTGGGTTACATTCATACCGTGGTTCAGCACAACGGAGAACTTTTGGATCACCTTGACTAGAAAGACCCATTGTACTGAGAGAACATAGGAAACGAAGGGTTGAACGGACTACACTGAAATGAACACGATTTTCGTGATATGTTCCAGAATCACCTAGATGAAATGCCCCTGGAAATGTGTTAGAATTGTAAAGTGAAAGAGATTATCAACAGGATGCAAAATTTGTCTCTGTGGCAGTGACCTCCGTAAGGGTATCATAATTTTCTTGAGGGTCTGTTTTCTGTTTTCTTTCCGATTTCTTTTCCTAATGACTCAGCACTCAAACTCTGTTATTTAGGCATTTTATTTGAGTGTTGCATTAATACAGAATGGTGATTTCTGTACTGCAGATAGTGGCAGGGACATTGAAAGCCCGGAGGCTCATGAGGCTTGTAGAGAGATGCATAATGAGTTCTGATTTTCCAGCCTCATCCTTTTATCGTCTTTTTTGACTTTGGGTGATGCAGTCAAATACTGTGTCCACAGGTTCAGTTTGAGGACGCCCATAGGTTTCCGATATTTAAGTAGTCCGAATTTTAATTCGATCCTTACATGATTCATCATGCAATATAAATACTCAGCCCACTGATTAAGGTTGCACAAACATTTCGTCCAAAACAGGAATAACTAGAAGCAGCGTACATCGACCTTATCACCAATCACTTAGCGCTCGCAAGCCACTACTCTTGCTCGGGGCGATTAGCCTGTAAGATGACAAATCCAGTTTCGTGCTAATGCTAAACGAATGGCCCAGAGCCGATCCGAATAATCCAGCGACTAAAGCGTTTATTTCACTTACGATTGTTTGTGTCGAAGTAGGCCGAACTTAAGTTGCTAATTATTCTTAATAAGGATGAAATATCTTCGCAGTGTCTTCACGGTTTTCAAAGGTGATTGGATCAGTAATGCTCCACAATGAATAATCTCATGATTTTTGGTTGGGTCTTGCCTAGTGTACTGATCACATGAGATAAATGAGAAAATCAAAAACTAATTTATCTTGGTCCATAGATTTGCGATTCGCGTTCCGCCGGACAAGCTCTCCCGACGTTCAGTAATCATTGATTTAGAAACCCCGATCAGTGGACATTTTGCATGCGATCTTGGACTTTCTCACCAAAGGCTTTGGAATCAGTGCATTCAATAGCTGGAAATCTCGCTAGACACAACAGTATATCAGAAAGAAAGATATTTTATATCCACGGTATTTTCTTATTAATTTTGGAGTTAACTTGTATGATTCACTCCTCGTGTTTTTTACTGTTTATCTTTTTGTTTTCATTTAAGAACTCCATAGGTAGACTCAATCTAAGAAAATGGTGCTTGCTGAATGGATTTCCTAAGTCGAGCTTGAATCACACCTGACTGATTCTCGCAATGGATCAACTGCTATTCACACGCGAAGCCGTGCTAGCAAGACCCGACGTTCCCGTTTTTTACGTGCATCATGACAACCAACTGGTCTGACGAATTCGACCAATCAGATCGAAGCCCTGGAAATGTAAAACAACATTTTAACTGTTCGTCGCTCGATCTACTCGAGAACAGAGAGGTCGATAGATTGACCTACTTTTACTCCAAATCGATCGGTAATCGCGTGGTTGAACAAGTAAAATTTGTACTTGCAAATGAGCGCATTGGATCCCCTAACCTAATGATTCCACGTCGAGAAACGAGAAATCAGCTGTGTTCATCGATTTGGTACTAATTTTTTTTAAAAAAATGAAAAGGTTAATAAATCGCTGTTTTTTGGCATCGCACTATAGACTGTTGATATAAGATGTCGATAGGTGTGCAGTCATTTTATCTAGATCAGGAAGCGAAAAAAACTAGAGAAGATTTCGTCCTGTGAAATGCTCATTGTAGTATGAGCTACCTAGCCCACCAGTTTAGTCGTGTTGCCTTAGATGATCAGAGTGAAGCCGTATTTCAGAGTTATGGTAATATGCCAAAATATACCGGCAGGTTATTTCGCGTTTGTTCTCTGCTGCCTCCCACAAATTCACTGTATTTGACCTGTCTTTAAGGTAATCGATTAAGTGACCACGCGAATGACCTCAGGCTGTTCTGGTAGCAGTCTACAACACAAAGCTATGAGAATATCTTCCCTTATTCCCTGACCAAAACAACATTTCGGTCCACCGTAGTCAACAAAAATGACTGTGTATAAATTCAGCACATTGAAATTAGATATTTGTTAAACGAGGAGT
Source organism: Fasciolopsis buskii (assembly GCA_008360955.1). Classification (NCBI taxonomy): domain Eukaryota; kingdom Metazoa; phylum Platyhelminthes; class Trematoda; order Plagiorchiida; family Fasciolidae; genus Fasciolopsis; species Fasciolopsis buskii. The sequence goes on along the minus strand of LUCM01001936.1, from coordinate 91,506 downwards.
CCATATCATGAGTGCGAGTAGTGACTTGATCCTGTTTGTCCAACACGGAGGAAAGTGGTCTGCAAGTAGTGCTGTTCAGTGCTGGTAGGATCAACTGATTGAGACCGGATTTCAGTGGAATTCACAAGAGATGACCCAATGGTCCAATTTGAATGCGTTCGAACACAACCCATGGGTTGAAACAAATCAATCCACCCATTTAGCAACGGACAATTTAGACCTGAAATGCAAAGCGCTGTGCCTAATTGCTCGTTTGCTTCAAAACAGAATGTAGTGTTTTAGAATGTACAATCGAATTAGTCCAGCGTATTTTTTTTTAATCAATGAAGAAACTATGAATATATTTCTGACAAAAAATAAGCATTTTTTAATTTTCCACCAGGTAGAACCACCACTTTCGTTTCACAAAACTTGGGTCCCGGTAATGGACACGGCTCATTCGATGATGATGGTGAATTTCCGAGTCACATTATGCATCATGACAAACGGTAATTCCCGAAGCAATTACCACACAATTCTCGACTTGTTCGATAAAGTAGAAATTTATTTTGCATGAAAAACCCAGCCTCTCTTTCGGGTTATGTAATTGCTAATGGTAACCCTAAAGCAGTTGCTCGGGCGAGTCAGTTTTGCATTATCGTCTGCAAACACGTTCCTCTTTGGTTTAAAGCCTGTTCAAAGCTCTTCTGAAGCTCCACTGGACATGTACTCGGTGCTCTCCCATACGGTGATCTGCTTTGATGCTTGATTCTGATTTTTAAACAGTACATCTCACATCTGGTCTTGGACGCGGGTCTTCCCTAACTTGTCACTTGAGTGGAATTTGTCGACTTTCGGTTTTAGAATCTGAGATAAGACTTGTCGGGGGTCACACATCGACCATATTCCGTAACCTCGTCATCCGCAAGCATAATTTAACCGAGGTCTGGCCGATGTCTGCAGCAACACCGCCTTCGCAATCGGGCGAATTCAAGCAACTGAAAGACCAGCTGTTGTCTTGTCTCTTAGTCGATAAGTTCTACGAATTTCAGCTGGGCAGCCCTAGATTCTCTGACTCATACGTGCGACCAAACAAATGATGGAATCTGGGAAATTTCCACATGGTGGTATTTGTTTGCTGTTTGCCGTTTGCCCGTGACCTCAATTATCTACCCGAGTCCGTCTATTCTCTTTGACCCAGCCCAAATGAATGACTCATCCGAGGATTGCATAAGCTTATGTTCTCGTGTACCACTGATGCGAGAATTCGGTGTTGTTGATGAGCATAGGGAAATTATGCGAACTGCGTCGGGGTTATTCCTAGTAAGTTTCTTGCTCAGAGTGAATTAGTTGTTAAGTTGGTTGCGTCTCCACTCGGTGAGTCATTTAACCTACTGTGTGTGCAAAATCGCAATCGGTAATTCTGACAACGGTAGTTCTATGGTCATGTCGACTGAGGAACATTTTGAAAAGGCCATCAGTTTCTCAAATGAGAACATTAGTCCTTCCGAGCTAAAGCACACTTGCAAGTGAGTATATGTATGTACGTAAGTTTGTATGTATGTATGTATGTATGTATGTATGTATGTATGTATGTATGTATGTATGTATGTATGTATGTATGTATGTATGTATGTATGTATGTATGTATGTATGCATGCATGTATGTATGTATGTATGTGTGTATTTCCTCCTAATTAAGATTATTTATACGAACTGAATCTCAAAAGATTTTTGTCTACTTGAACGCAGTTACTCTGACATTGAAGTCCACTAGCGATCTGCCTAGGTTGGGATTTTCAGAATCTAGCCACAGGCGTCACGCTGACAACGGTTTTTCAGGCTCATTAACGACCGACACGAATGGGACCGAGAAGAACAGAGCGAGAACAAGTTAGAAGACTAGATCTTTCTAACCAGTCGACTTTCGTAGAATAAAATTATTAAATTAAATAATAGTCGCAGCTGAAACCTCTGCACCGCATACAGGCTGAGGTGTCACTGATGCACGATCGATCATTCTTGAGTGGACAAATGGTTGCCCTCATCAATACCATTGCAGACCGTTTACTTCGACGATATAAACGGTGCCCTACCAGCCTCATCACACCACAACCAATGCACTCTTTGACCCTAGTTCTCACCTTTTGCAGAATAAATGACTTGGAGGCAATTTTTTTCTCGCATGAACGATACAAATCATTCTGACTGATGTTTGTCTCGATCATTGTCAAGCGAAACGTCTTTCAGGGATGCGGAGTTGGATATTTGGATCAAATTACACCCTGGTACGGCGTTTGGCTTTAATCTTGGGATGAGATGGCCCCCTTTGAAGTCCGAAAGGAATCCCACAGAATGATCAAATCCAGGTAGGACTATCTTTACGATAGACCACTAAACTTAGTCAGAGTATCATATCAGCCACAAGGAGTACCATAATTGCGGATAAAATTTTTTGTTGCCCTAGTGCTACCAATTTTAATTTTTAAATCACATTTGATCTGAATCATTATTGCACAAATGGATGCTGAAAGTTGACGTGAACGATGAGGCAATTTGTTGGCAGACAAAAAAGAAATCCACTTTTTTGGGTTACGAAAATAACACATTGACGTCTCCTTGACAGAATCTAACGAGCCATGATCCAGGACATTGCGTGCTACTTAACTTCTGTGTGGTGTGATCCTTGCGTTGAAAAAGTTTGCAAGAGTTCCAAAGCAAGCAGACACATGTTTCACTAAAATGTATTGGAAGTTCAGAAAGATAAACATAGATCGGCTTTACAGAAGTCTTGAATTAACGCACGGATGATGAACTGTAACTCAGACAGTTACGGAGCTTGATGCCTTTTTTGTGATTCACAGCTAGATCTGAATCAGGCGTACACCTTTCCCACTTTTGATTGCTCCACTTTGCTTCAGAATCCTCATTCCTAATCGCAGTTGGTTTTAAGACATTTATTGTGGTCTGATGGCATGATAGTGCACCACTGGAAATGAGTTTGCTTAACACTTTGTATTTTTCACGAACCTGATATCAATCGGCACCTTCTACACGGAGTTGTTCCAGTCTGATTCAACAGCTCGACGGTCACCGTTGACGAAGGTTGTCACAATTAAAGGAGCCGAATCTATTCATGGTGAGAGGATGAAGGCTGTCCCGTGATTGGATTGTGTCCCTTTGGTCGTAGAGGCTGGGATGCAAAGCGAAGCATACGATAGTGTAACTTGGATATAACCCATTGGGTGTGCCATGCAACTGAATGCATTGGATTTATGAGTTCTGCACGTGCCAATTTCCTTTGTTACGCGTCAAGCTCACCAGGCCAACCATTGTGTGAACTACACCCCAGTCGGTTTGATTCGCGTGTTAGTGCAGACTACTTCAAAATCGGCCGTTTAATCATAGAGCTATGGCTGGCGCTCATTTTTCCTGTCGAAGAAACAAAGAATAAATGAACATCAGATGAAGTTAAGGTTTCTGTGTCTAGTCGAACTTCACTAGCGGTACGGTTAAAAAACTGCGGAATCGCAAAAGTTTTTGTACCTCGGCTTTCGCTTTATTCATTTTCGTTGTTAGCCGTGATAGGTGATACAACTGAACACTACAACACAACCAACTCTTTCATTTTGATGAAATGGAGTATTTAAATCAATGCATTACGGTCGTGAGTATCCAAATCGTGATTGAACTTCGGTTGGCTGAATTGTCCTGAATAACTCAATAAATTACTACTTGAATCAGACGCTTCACTCGGCGGTGCCAAGAATGACCGTAACCGCACATCTATCATACACGGAACCACATGATATCTCACGGTCGATAAATTTGTGTGTTCACATGCTAACCATCAGGAAACAGAACACCCTGGGTGAACCAGAAACGGCGATTCGGAGGAAAAGTCAGTTACGGAAGGAAGGCAGCATATTACGCCGGAAATGGCGAAACAGGAAGTCGATGCTTCACAAAACCTATGTTTGTGTTGCCCCGGCCCAACGAAACTACCTGCCGAACTAATGATCGTACGTGAATAACCACAGGTAAATCCATACTACAGATCTGAATGTTTGGAAAAATGGAATGTCCAAAAAGAAGATAAACGACTAAATAGAACACTGATGTGTGTGGTTTTCATTATTCCTTCGGTACCTCTATCCGAGTAAAAAAGAAGACTTTACAAATTTAATAATGCAGAAATTCTACTCCCGAACAGTATTATATAATTCAAGTTGAAAAATAATAGAATTCATTGACTGGTGATCTACTGGACTCAGGGAGTGATCTGGGTTTCAGTAAGAGGACAGAGTTACATTCCTGATTTCTCTTTTGTAATCTAGCGTTACTGTTAGTTTAACATGCAGTTCAGCTTAGTTGTAACAACGATTAACCTTGCACCAACATGTTTTGGTCTTAGTTGCTCACTCACAGCACCATTTATTCGAATCAAAAATAGGAATACAGCAAGGTCAACTCAAAGGTAATAAACTGAACAAATATATAGCACAGGAAAGACTTCGGTTTCAAGGACACCACCGACTGCTGCCATGCTACCTATTGCCTCCAACCACCGCTTCGGGGTATCTCGTGGACTCGAACCCTGTGTAGTCTAACCCCAACCACAACAGCCATTCTACTGGTTAAAGCTCCACTGTCTACTCGTCCTGGATATTCGAATTGCTAACGAAAGGTCAGCCTGGACAGCCGGGCGCCGGAGTCACGTGACCTGATCAAACAGCTTAGGCACATCCAACAGGTTATACAGGTTTTTAGTTGTAACTTGTCTTCACGCGGAAATACATGGCCTGTGCGAATACGTTTTGGTCTTTTTAACCACTACAAATCGGTTTTTCCGGCGGTCGGCTGTCCAGGATGGCCTTCCATTAGCAGTTTATATACCTAGGACGCATAGACCTCGCAGAGCACCTAACAGTTCCATACTATTTCGCCACACCAGCCACTGGCCACTTCGACTCACCCTCCAAGCATGACTTTCCTCGGAGAACAGTGTAGCGCGAGGCTTACATATTGCAAGGGCAATTGAAGCATGTCCCAACCATACTAACTCATCCTGATTCAGTGTCTGTTATGAAAATCGAACCTTAGACTCAGTGCCTTACGCCTAATGTCCAAACTACCCACAAAATTCTACCGCCTTATCCTAACACTAATAAAACAACGGCACTTCAAACACCGAAAGACTGTGTCCTATGCTCTCGACGGCCAAGTCTGGAAACAGCATAACACGGCCTGCTGAAATGCCGCCGTTTATGAGCGGATGTCATACCGGCACGTTAGATGCCTCAATTTTGTGAATGCTAGTCATCCCTTTTGCGGGGCTATGCTACGTCGAGATGCCAGAAGTGTAGGCCCACTTTGTTTCGGTTAGGTGAGTTATACAAAAGGGGAGAGCGACTGGAACCATAGCAACAACACCGATGTCAAACTTCTCTGATATCAGTTGGACAACACACCGGCTTGGAATTGGACCGACTGCGAGCCCGAGAACAAGTTCGGAATCGGCCAAGCCCCCCAGTCCACGGACTGACTAAAAGTGGTTCGATTTTAAGGCAGACTCACAGACGAGCGGAGGATGGACATTCGATCTGAAGGCCAAAGAATAGACGATGAGTCCGATAGAAAGAGAGTTATCGGCTGAAGAACACTTTCTGTTTACCCATATAACCTATTCGATTATGACAAGTAATCGAAACTGGCATGCTGAGTGGTCAGAACCCATTTGATCGTTCTCATTTGGTTAAGTGGGATGGGACTGAACAAGAATAGAGACGACCGGCTAAAGGCGTTAGAAATAAGGACCGCGATAATCGGAGTATAAAGTACCTTCTGCATAAGGAAATACACTTTATCGGATATGAGACCACCAGGTGAGTTGCAAATTTCCCAATTCTTCCCGTGCAAGAAGAATGCTTGGTTTTGAGCCAGTCCAGTCATGTAACTACACTTTACAATTTGAAGGTGCACAGCCCGTGCCAAACATGCTTATACTACCACTCGGATAATCAAGGATAAACTACAACTTACTTGGTTGTCACTCAGTAGCACAACATCGTCCGCATGCTCTCATTCCAACAATTTCCAGTCTGATCAAAAATATCAGTGCACTGTCGCACATCTCAGTCACAAAGCTGAAAAACAGTGAGATATTTTCATCCTTTTATTTTGGATCATTTAGTTTATTTGCCGTTGAGGAACAACGTACGTCATTTCCAGGAAGGGATTCGCCCCCAAAAGAGGGTTCCAAAGTGGAATGGTTGACCGGTGGTGAAAGGCCGAACCCACCAAATTCAGGTTAAATGTCACGAAATTACTGCTTGACCACCTAGAAGAACACCACTGCTCATGATGAACCCGGGTGAAAGATCGCCGTAGGCACGGATTCGGCTCGACTGTTAACATGTAGGAGTTGGGATAGTTCAACGAGTCTATTGGATGCGTCCTTCGACGCATAGCTGCACCAGAGAACTACACGATCGATAAAGACAAAGGCCGCTTTCAGATCGATGAAGACGGAGGTCAAGGGTCCACGGAAAGTGTGCCTGTGTTGTGGATATCTCGTAGCTCAACACAACTTCTCAAGCAAACACCTTTTGCTTGCATTAGGTAATATCAGCGAGCAGTTTCGATGACATGGTTAACGAACTAATTCCTCAGTGATTTTCACATGAGGAACTACCCTCTTTCTTGTAAATCGACACAATCACCCATTCACACACGCCCTTAGGAATCTTTTTTCCTTACCTAGATTGATCCCAAGGGTTTTGTTAACTTGGATGTTAACAGTTTGCCCCCTTGCTTGAAGAAGGGCAGTGAGAGTCATCTGGTTCCGCTACCTTATGCGGTTTAGGAAAATCCATCGCCCTAATGACTTCCATTTAGGATGGAGTGCTGGCATTTACCTGCGTTGGTTCACCTCCATGAATGAGTAGGTCCACTGTTGAATTGGACCTTCTACTTTGCTCCCCTAAGTGTTCTGCTCAACGCCTTACACAACGCTATTGAAAGTGACTCATTGAATCGTCAGATCCCTTAGTGACCTCGTTTTTACTTGGCTTTCATATATCAGTCGGCAAAGGTTATTAATACTACCAAATGCAGGAGTCTTTTACATTGCTGCCGAAGACACTGCTGAGTGATCACGGCAAGTCCCGATAGATTTCGTGTTTGGCCTCAGGAGAGCTGCAGTCAGTGGTCGCATTAACGAATAAGATGAGCAAACAACAGCGCTTCAGCGGATTGCTTTTGGAAAGTACGGGAACGTTCAACCAAACTGGACACAAGCTGCTGTTGTCTGGGCGCCAGGCTAGCAATGCACGGTCGGCTAGCACTCGCAGAACGATTCAGACGCTAGCGTGACCGCGAACACTGAGAAATGAATCAACTGTCATGGGAAAAGTAAGGCGAAGGGAAGAATCCACGCAGATTGTTTGCAGAAATGGCGTCTCGTATGTAGGCTTCAGAGATGAAACTGTTATAGCTCATAAAAGTTTCCAGAGTTCTATCCAAGGCAGCTCGTCTCTGCATCTGGTTTAGTGTGCGGACGTCGGAATACAAACAAATGAAGTGAACACTTAGGCTTAAGCGATGCGATCAGAGTATTTCCTGCTAATCAATTAATGCCATCACAAGATGCATCCATCCGGTTTCATCCAGCTGTGGCACCTCGCGTAGTCTCCATACGGGAATAAGGAAACTTGACAAGGTTTACTTTAGATATGATGCTGGAGGGATTTGGATGAGTGATAGTTAGTAACTGCCCTTATTACGGAATATATTTTTCATTAGGGGCATATTTATTAGTTTACAGGGAGTTCAGAAAATTTGCGCATAAATTTTGCAAAGTTCCCAACTGCGAATTTTCCATTTGTTCAGACACGACAGCGCCAGGGTGGCACACTTATGCAATACTTGTTGTTGCACGCTTTTCCCGGCGAACGTAAATCAGCAACTCACAGGTGCTTGCCGATTCATAGATCGAAATGTGCATTCAGTATGGTGTACTGGGGATAGAATGAACTGGCGAATCATGTGTCACGCCTCGTACAACTAAGTGGAGCTCAATAGGATGCGATATTGTATACATGCATATGTGTATTTCACCCGTATCACACTGGGACTGTTGTTTTGCAGGTTTTGCAAGTTTGAAAATGCTTGCTGCACACTCGTACTTGAGATTACGGGGTTTGAGCGTGTAGCGGAACATGGATTTGTTCCTCCGGATCGCTTGTTTAACCGAACGTTGACCATCCAGCCCGGTCGCCATTTGCGCGTTGCTCACGCACGCTCCTGTTAAATATACTCAACCTCTCACCGCTCCCGACTGCCTTTTCGTTTCACCGGTCGAGTGTCTGGGTTTTGAACATTGCAATCGTACAGAGCCGAGTAAGGGTGACGCACAAGTGGTCACGACGTGGTTAAGGGTAAGCAAACGTAATAGATCCGCGTTAAAATAATCGGTCTTACGGGCTTACACACCTGACATCATTGGAAGGTAGACCCTATTTGCGTCACTACTTTGCAATAGGTTTAGATATCCTTATTCAATCAAGATAATATTGCTGTCTGAACAAGTGAAGTTTTCGTGCGGGAAGGTTAACCGGTAAATGATGGGTCGGCTTACTAATTTTTAGGTGAATGCGTAAAAAGGCAAAAAAACATTCCCTGAACTTCGACTGTGAATTCCGTTGATGGTTCAAGCATTTTAGACGACCTATTGTTTCAAACTCATAAGGCTCCATCGAACGGCATTCAAAATTCCCTATGATACTGCGCATTCCCTGTGATCTTCAGGGATTGAGAATTCTCCAGACATTCTAGCGTTAAAAAAGCCGCGATCTGGTTCGTTGAATGGATTTTTTGACAAAGAAAAACTTTCTGCTTAGAGTCAAGGAAATTCAGAATGGAAATACGGTGCACGTGGAATGGTTTAGATTAATGGGCCCGTCATTTTCGAACAACAAAAAGTGCTGACTTCATTATTGTCCTACAAATTGTTGGATTCCCTCCGAGTTTTCGGCTCCGTCAGGGCACATTTACCACACACACGATCGATTGACTAACGTCCTGTACCCCGTACACCTGGGCGATTTGATGAAGGGCTGGATGCAAGGGTTACACTTGGCCGTGGGTAATAGTCTCCGATTGGCCCAAACGTTCGTTCGCTTGCTGCGCATCGACTGAACCGCCCGGTCGATTTTTTACCCGTAGGACCACTACGGCATGCATCGCCCAACCAGCTCTGAACGTTTTGTGAGCGATAGGCAGACAACCATCCGCGGATGGCAAAGAACAGAAGGTGATTTCTATTATTAGTGCCGTACCGTCCAATGGTATTGATTGCCTAAACTACCCTGCCAATCGATATTGTCCAGATTCCTGAAATTGTGTCAAAATCTCGATTGCCGGTGGATTTGTCAAATTCATAGCCGGGGAAATGGCATCGAAAAGTGCACCAGAGTGCTTCCAACTTTGTCCTAGAATGAGACAAGTTGGACGCACCTTTGAGGACGTACAAACCGCTCGGCAGGTGAGATTAAGTTTAGCATCAGAGAAAGCGACAAACATTTAAGCAAATTTGAACAAATAAGCCGGCCATTTGGGCCAGTCCAAAACAACTAATCATCGTCCACAGAAGTGTGGACAAAAGATGAAATCTTCATTTCTTTGGATCATGTACAAATAAAATATTTTTTGAAAATTACCACTGAGCACATTGAGAAAACACAAGTTGGCGAACAAGCTCGTTTTCAGTGATTCGTACTCATGCCATTACATCACCATATATATATAGATATCTTGACAGAAAATTTTACTATAGGAAAGATTGGATTAGTCAGATACAAATATGGGTGGGGAAGGGATTTGTGGTGTTAATGTACGACTAAGTCGTCGAGAAGACGGCTCAATTCGGCGATCAGTAC
>LUCM01001936.1:57443-80291 GCA_008360955.1 Fasciolopsis buskii | reverse complement strand
TTAGGCACTGGAACAATTAAGTCACTTAATAGCGCAGTGGTTTCACATCTAGCGCAGACTAACCGCACCGTGAATGTGACGCAAGCTTTTCGGACCCTGTATAAGGTCAGAGGTCAACAATCCAGGTTGGCAAAGTGTCGCCTCTTGAGCACTATGGAAGCTGTCACAATCCGTCTTCACAGTCCTCCACTTTGTTCTCAAAATCAATTTGTGGTTGCGTTTCAACTCCCCTGGCCCACCCCCCATTCCAACACAAACCCTAGACAAAAAAATATTTCGAAATACCGTATTGTAATATGAAACCCTGAAAAGCGGCGAAATGGGACAGCCTAACTTCTGATGGGGAATTTTTTCTCGTCATCTGGCATGCACCGGAATGTGAAATAAAAAAGTTTGAAGTAGCTCATCTGGGTTATCAAGAGTGCATTGAAAACGATGATAAACTTTCTTTAGAGGAGAAAGTGGAATAGAATTTACTAGTTTATAACTATTGGTACAATGAATGCGTACAAAAACGCGACGATATTGAAATCTGCACCCGAGTTTACTGACTACTATAATGGCCGTTAACAAAGTAACGTTACCGCAGTTAACTTCGCGGTTATTTGATTTCAGAAAATTTCATCTTCAGTTTCGCAAATTATTTTCTCTCATCTTCCGCGTTTGGACACGTTACTACTTCGCAGTTTGATTGCTCGTCAGTGCGCAAGCCCAGATCCGATAGCTTACGTGTGTATCCACCATCATGCGCTTTTAAAGTCGCCGAGTTAAAGCCGGACATGCGCCATAGCAAAAATCGTTTACTCACCAGAGTGAAACAAAGTGACACCGGCTTGTAGCCTCAGTCTACACGTAAGTCGCAATCAGTACAGCCCTTCCGTTAGAGCGACGTGTAGTTCACCGGAATCAACTAGCGTACTCAATATGAATAAAACATGTGTGACTCACGCAGTCAATTGAACGCAAATCCGTTTGGGAAAGGTATAATCAAATCACTCACGCAATCAGGTAAGCGCAACTGGTCAGAATGACTAGTTCGCTGCTGGTTAAGCGACGTTTGCCCAGTTCTTCTAGAAAATAAAAGCAAGTACACACATTTGGAAGCAAAATGACATCCACAGAAAGATCGCAAATTCAAAATTACTCTCATTTGATGAGAGAGTGCCATGCGACATTGAGGTCGAAGACTGATAAAAATGATCAGTGTGCTGCTGAAATGCAAATGAGATCAGGTAGCAGAGTCTTCTACATGAAAGGCCTACTGTGGTGGAAACTGCCAAAGGTCTATCATAACCATTTAAGAAATAACAGCGTTCCAGTGTCCCAAGCAAGTCATTCTCTCTGATCGAGCCTAAATCGATGGTTTCATTGGTTTCTCCATTAAAATAAACTCATCACTCATTGCTAATCAAATCAAGAAAAATCCGTGGAGTAGGACACGTTCATGGTACGGTGCCTGCAAACAGCTGTCAAAGCGAGGTTGCAGTGGCCTCAGGCGCTGCATTCGGAGTGGCTCAGTGGAGACAGAATACGTCGGTTCAGCCGAAACAACAAAAACTGGTTACAAATGAGACTGCGAACGACTTCAGGATTTACATCTGAAATACTGAGTAGCAAAAGACTGGTTATATACCCCCACTTGTTATGAGTCTAAAGAAACACAGTCGGTCCAGTGACAAGACAAAAAACAATCGCATTCACTGGTCAGCTGGAGAAAGAGATTTGCAAACATTTTCATGTTTCCCTTTTTCATTTGTTCATAATTCACAAAAGCTAAGATGTGTGGTTTCACGAAAGTGGCTTTCCGATGTTTGATTTAAGCGCATCCGCTTGTAGAGCAGTTATCGTGTCCTTGGCAGTCGAAGTAATTTACGGTCGTACACATGCATACTTGATAAGTTTTTAATTTTGATCAATAACTTGGGCGTATGAACGTGTCGTTTGCCATCTTGGCATTTTAGCCGAATTAGAGTAATTATAATGCAACTGTTGAGACTACGGATTACGTCAAGATTTAGCGACTGTTTTTCACGGTTCAACTTTGTCGTTCAAATCAGAACCACCGGTTTAAATCTGGCTTCAAACTCAACTGTCACTTATCATTCATTCTTACACGTAATTCATTGGGTTATTTAAAAACACTTGGAAGCCCCTGTATCATGATCACATATGTTCACGATGCTTTCTATCGTGGCTACTAGTTTTCGATTGCATCAGATGCGTAAGTATCAAAATACACCCGTGTTCTTCATTTGTAGCCATGTAGACCGTAATCACGCTGATCGTCTGAAAGTTCAAAGCTTGTTGACCACAACTTTCAAGCTGTACTCAGCGGGAACGCGTTTCGCTAAGGGAAATCCCGCATCGTTATGTGGGCGCGCAAAAGGGACATTTTCTTGTTCGACTGAAAAATGAATCACGAGGCTTGAGTGAAACCAGATGCTAATGGTAAAGATGAAAAAAGTGATTTGCGACAGAAGTAAACCACGACCGAACTGCAGGCTGAGGACTGAAAGCCAGTCTTGTTTTCTGCAACAACACGTGCTCAGACAAGTACACACAAACACACCGCATGAATGTCGCAAGTTTGGTATCACCTGGCTAGCTTGAAATAACTGGAGGGTTGCTGAGCGAGCACACTCTGAAAAACTTGTGCCAAGACATTTTCCATTAAGCCAAAATGACTGCCAAATGAACTTAAAATAATACTAAAATCAAACAATGGCTCTGTGACTCGTGGAACAACTCCGGCGCGTTGCTAGCATCAAAACATGAAGAAAGAAAGATACTTCCGTTATTTCAGTACACGCACAACTTCCAAATACTGAGGGAAGACACTGTGGTTTCCAGAGGATCACCATACTGCTTGAAATGAACAGTTTGCAGTGCATACGTGATCATGGAATTTCAATTCCTGCGATAAGATTCAGGTTTAGATTTTGTAAAAATCCACAGCCTTCGCTTCGCAATCCAAAAGTAGAGTATTTGAGGCCTATCCGTTTCAACACCAATCTTGCACGGACGTAACTTTTTCTTTCCTTTTCCATTTTTTTAAAAATTTGAATTATAGTTGATGCCGCTGTGTAGGCTTCAGAGGCAACACATGTGTGGGACCGGGAGAAGTCACGTGATACGTCGATTGTCAACAGGCTAATGCTACAGAACACCAGGTAGACCGAAACATGCATTATATTGAAAAATGTTTAGGTAGCAGTCCAGTGGAGGCCTACTAGTAAGCACGCCAATGAACAAGGTGGATAGATAGGGGGCGATTAATAGACAGCTGATACAAAACCTGAAGTGCAGTAGCTTGAAGGTGGGCGGCTTGAGATTAAAGGAACTGCTCCATCCTTAGTTTAGTGTCAAAGCATTAGTGTTCACAGGCTCAAGGTTTTCGTGTTGATATTATTGAACATCAGTATCTTCGTCAAGCACATTACGGTTACCGTAAAGCTTTATAAATTCTTTGACGGAAACTTCAACGATGTTTCAAAGAATTTCTGCTTGAATATGAAACTTTGCATGAACATGACAGTAATTTAAACAAAACAGAGACGGAAGGGTCAGTGACAGTATCATCACTACTTGGAGGCCATCCATCACATCGTGCCACCTCAAAGCAACACATAAATGGATGGTGCTCGAAATATTATTCGTGTGTTAGCAACCAAACAACCTTTATGAAATCTTGTAATTTTTACTCGAAAGTCATGAGCATCTTCACTCTGTAGACTCTCATGCATCCTGGTCTCCAATATCCCCACCCTTTGGGGTAATCATACACTTTGCCCAACGTTTTGGAAGTCTCTTGCAATCTGAACCATAGAAATTACTTGAGATCGATTGAATGGACTGCCTCTTAGATCATAGTCGAGATGGCAAAATGCTTCAAATTTCCGACGTTTTTAGTTACCAAAAATAGTCTATGGCGTCATGGTGCCAAGTTAAGAGAATGCTCCGGAGGGGGAGTAATATTCGTCGTAGGGTAGCACAAACAGTCCATAAAAAGGGAAATTTGGCGTCCATTATTGTCAAGTTGAAGCAGTGTTCGGGAGTGAAAACTCACGCATTTTCATAATAGGTACGTCATCGAAATTATGGTCTCTGACGGTGACTTCCCTTTCCGAGCAGTAGACCAAAATAGCATCGTGGGAATTTGAGAGTAGAGTGACAATTAGTTCTCCCACTGATGCTAATTTTCGGGTATTGACCAAAGCACATTCGAACCCGTTGCGCAATTTCACGGATTTTTTATTCGTCCTGGAATCGCTGCAGAAAAAACACTGATCCACTGAAATAGTTTAAACACAAAAGTCCTCACCGGAACCCATAGGTTTCGACGCAGTTTCCGACCGTTTTCCGCAGCTTACGCCTCGGAAGATATTGGGGGTTGATGCCCCAAAGTACCCACTATTCGTGCAAAACTCTGTAGGTAATAACCTGGGTAATGGAGGCCATCGACCATAAGTTTACCGCCTAGAGGTCTCAAAACGACATGATTCGGTAGGTCCTGTCATTTAAGAAAAGTCGCATGCCTCTAATTTCGAGTTAGATTTCGCAACTTAAATATTCATGGATTTGCTGTTCATGTAGCCAGTGAACTGGACTCTGCCGTCGACTCGCAAGGTGCCTTTTCCCAAAGCAAATCAAAACAGCGTTCATAAGTGGTGCTTCTCGTCACGCTGTGTTCCATCGATGAGGATTCTCATATTAAACAAGCTGACGTTCTTGGAGTTCAAACCCGGTAATTGTGGGTTGCATTTTTTCAATTGCTAGAGAAGTCTCGAGGGCTAATTTGCTTCCAACAGTTATTGGTTACCTACAAATAAATCTCCGGCAGATGAAGGGACACAAAAGTAACTAGTTTCTTAGTTTCCAAGGCCATTTACCTCGTTCTATTGAACAGGTTGAAAATCCAAATCTTAGGTTATTGGGCCTTTAAACTGACAAAACGGTTAAACTGTCAGATAAGTAAATCTGTCGTCACTGGTTCGGTCTCATTTTTTCATCATGGCTTTTTGTCTACGCGGTGATCTTTCATTTCTATCAGTGTCATTAGATTTCCCAGCAAATGATTTGGATATTATAATCCTTCGAAAATACATTGATCTGATGCTGACGTATTTCGTGAAACATTAAGTCGCTCGGAATTCTGCAGATTGATTGGAGTGATACAGAAATCTCACAACAAATCAAAGACAAACTATACACTATTCACTGTGCGCGTTTGTTGACACCTTTGCGTGGTGCACTTCACATAAAAACCACAGACAACATTACCGGGATGTGTTTATCAAAACCCCAACTAACCTAGCTTGTTTGGAATGAATGAGTTCTGGAACGAAAGTTAATTATTCCATACGTGACCAAGTTCGTCCAATGATTTTCGTGTTCTGTTGAACTATGGCTGCAGAGTTCTCACGCATTAACCGCGCACCGATCGGTTGAGGTCAATAGGTACTACCTTAATGCATGCTCCAGGCTTTAGATTCGGTGAAATGACAGCGTCATACAAAGCAATCGAGAAGCCATCGAAGCTACACGCATTGTGCGGGGTCATAAACATAGTCAGAAAATCAAACGGACTTTAGGTTTTGTGCAATAAAAATGTGAATACCGAAAAACGCGATCGCACATTCGTGGTCTAGCAATCAATCTGCTGTGAACGACATCCTAGCTCGGTAGATTAAACTTAGCACGAATTGTATGTAATTGCTTTCTTGTCATTCCATTTTACATCATGACAGTTCGAAGATAAGTGGATAAATCGGTGAAGAACTACAGTACTTTCCTCCGGCTGAAGAAGAGGGAAAATGGAGCCAAAGAATGACAATGGATTTTCATTACTTGAATTTCTACCCAGCAAAGCTTATAGGAATTCTAGACTTTGCTCAGATCGTAGCCCAAATTAGTTCACCTGCAGCTTACACAAAACGGAGTTTGAACTTGCAGTGTTGACAAAAAGACTGTCTGACATTTAACAGCTTCATGAGGACGTTATAGAAACCAGGGGGAACTTCCTGTTCCAAACTGGTGACACCAGAAAAGAACCTCACTTAGGGGGCCAAGTGTCGAACGCCGTTTGAAAATGTGGTGAATTCCATGAGAAGTTAAGTTATCCACAGTTAATCGTGAATTTCGGGTGGCGTTTCGTCCGACCCAGGTAATAATTCAGACATCATTTTCAAATCGAATGCTGCTCTGTTGAATGAATCTTCTCGAACTCAAAGCTGAAAACACCACTTCTATAGAACTACTGTCTTTTCTGGCACCATCACTTTGTTCACGCTTATAAATAAATAAATTGTAGACGACTTATTAGATTCAGGATTGCTATCCTAACCCTGTTAGATGTTGTCTTAACTTAGTCAGTTGAACCTGTTGGAGTCATCGTAAGCAAACCCAGGG
Organism: Fasciolopsis buskii; assembly: GCA_008360955.1. Lineage (NCBI taxonomy): Eukaryota > Metazoa > Platyhelminthes > Trematoda > Plagiorchiida > Fasciolidae > Fasciolopsis > Fasciolopsis buskii. Next base: position 73,883 of record LUCM01001936.1, on the reverse strand, counting down.
TACTTCTACAAAACGGCAGTTCTTTGTAGTCCGGAAGCAAAAAAGGGAACCAGAAATGTGTTGCACATTTTTTGCCATTTGCATGTACGCATGTTTCAAGCTAGTCCTTTCATCTGCAAGAGATTTTTCTTTTCTTTAGAGGCTGTTTTTAGTTATTTCAGGCCTAACCAAACTTGGCGAGAGATTTGCACGTGCGGTTATGAAGACCTCTACCAAGGTCCACTTTTCATTTTCGGACCTCGGATGAACACCAAATGATACATGAACATGAAAACCATCATTCCCTTGTATGCAGAATGCTTTCAAACCGCTTCAGGCTGCCCCCACCTTAGGGTTATGGATGCAGCTCCACCACGTCGCAGATAGACCTCGCTCTTCAGTCACGAAGAGCACAGCTCTCACCATCGAACCATATGGACGCACCAAGCTGTAGTTCTACTAAGGGAGAAACTAACGTGACATTTTCCCACTAGCATCTGTGTCCCCGGGGAAATGAACCACCCCAATAAGTGCCCACGATTTGCATAATCTGTAACAAATGGTGGCCAAATATTAAACACTAAAAGCAAATTGATTTCACGTGTAGTGTTGGTATTCGATGGATCATTGAGAATCAGCCGGGGTAGCGTAATGGCTAAGGCATTTGACTCACAATCATCCTTTGCGGGTTAACGTCCGGTGCGATGGATAATTACTGTTGATTATTGTTATCTGTTGTATAGTGCTACCATGGTTTCCCGTGACAAGTTGCATGTGGACACTGCTTGACGAATCATTAGGGAAATCGAAAAGAAAAACAATCAAAGCAGTCTGATTGGCTTTCATTTTCCATCTCGAGGTAGTACACAAAATTTAAGTTGGAGGGAGGGGCACTGGTCTAGGCATAACGCCAAAAAGCCAGCATTTTTAACTCTAGACGATTACTGTTTTCACACGAAAGTAGAAAACAGGGTCACAGACCGCAGTTCCGGTTTTGTCGAAAGTCGGGCAACTAAGTCTGACATAAAACTTGACTCGGATGAAACCATCGTCCCTAGAGAATAGATGACTTTTGTGGTAGACCAGTACATTGGTGAAAAGTGCATACAACATGCAGAAGAATGCCGTTATGTACGGACTCGGAAAAAGTTCGCTAGTTACTAGTTAGGCATCAATCACAAAACGGTTAAAACACGATGTTCATGTATAGTTTAACTCTGGAAGTAGGATTTCATTTGAATGTATCGAAGCATGCACAAATGATAAATCCGTGCAGCAATCTCACAGTGATTTGCCGGTCAGCCAAGGCTTATCTTACATAGAATCACCATCCACGCACTCTACTAACCATTCAGATGAAATCCTAGCGTCAACGTAGCAAAGGAGTGGACAATTATGGGACTAGTTGGACGTGAGAAGACCCGATACGTCTACTAAGCCAGAGGCAACAACCGCGAAACTGGTCGTGCATTTCCAAGGCACTTTTGCTCATCAATTAACATGTGAAACAAAACTGGCAGCAAGAAATAACTTACTTTGATAATGCTTGGAAAATAAAATTGTATTGAACTTCTTTGGTTGGTTGACGAAAGTTTATTCACTTTGTGTATGACAACGCATGCTGATTTTTCTAATCCCTGTTTCTGATATTCATACAATTTAACCCATTTTTTCCAAGCTGTTTCTTTCGACTCTAATCCTATGGGGTGATCTGAGTCAAGGAGTTGCAGTAACGTCCCCTTCCCTTATTCTTCCGGACGCTGTTCACGCATCGCAGTTATCCATGGATCCGTAGCTGCCACATATTCTCTGTCAGAACGAATCAGAACGATTCCAGTTTGTGAAAGCTTACTCGTTGGTCTCAGTGTTCTGTGAACAGTAGCTACTCCGGTTGCTGATCTCGCACAGAATATGTATCACTTCTTGCCTGATTTCAGAAACTGTCACAGAGAACTGAGCAGCTATCAGCCTAAGTTGGCAAAATAAACTACAGAGGAGTACGGAATTTGGTCTTTGTGTCAAAGTGATAGACATATTATGGCTAGCTATGCAGAGCGACCCTTTCATGAAGCTTGGTGTATAAAACAATTTTTGAGGGTTAACTGAAATGAACGATGTCTGACCGCTTAAAAGTAAAGGAAAAAGAAGACTGAATCCGAATCGTGGAAAAATCGACTGACTTTCCATGTTATCGGAAATCAAATGTCGAAACAAGTGTCTTCTGTGAGCAACCAGCATTTGGGTTTCTCAGACGATCAATTGCAGAACACGCAGTGTGACTCAGAGCATAGACGAGAAACGCACTATTGTTGGACTGTAGCTATCGATCCGTCTTGAAAACATGCATCAACAGCTCATGCGCGTAACGATTTTATTGTTTGCCTATGACACGTGCGAATGTGGATTCGTTTGCATGTTTAATCATTGGGCTTCGCCGGGGTCTATTCTGGAGGGTCACGGCGGTTCAAGCAAACATAAACGTGCGCGTCCACACATCCACACGATACAATGAGCTCTAGCATGATGTCCACAAACTGGGACGACTAGACCAACTACGCCTAGTCATTGATCCAGGGGGCTCGGAGATAAAGTAATTCAGTGGCGGTCAGGACTTGCACATACACATGTGTCTCCCAATAAATCGTCTTTGTCGATGGCTCTTGCTGCAAGAATGCTGTACATTTTTCGTTCTGGTCTAAACTATCCTAGAGCCGTTGCTTGACAGACTTCATGGGGACGTTGTAAGAATATATGATAGGGACTGTGGTAGCAGGTTAGCAGAATCAGCAGAAAATCTAACACTAATTTTAGGTCACTCGGTCATGTTCTGTCTTGTCAGCTCTTTTATAAGCTTTTGAGCTAAAGAGACTCATTCAACTGAATGCCAGTTCCTGCATTAACTGATTCGAGTTTGTCTCATCACTCCGAAAGACGGTAGATAGAGTTCACCTGTAGATACAATGCCCTGCGCAAAATGATTTTGTCCACACCAAGACACAACATTTCTACCCACATATTCCGTGTTTGAAGCCGTGTTGATGGATCCTCACAACACACTGAAACAGTTTATTTACTGGTGCTTGGTCTACCTCATTATTTAACTTTCCGCCGACTAGAATTGAAATACCTGACTATTTCCAACAGATCTACCAACATAACATCTAAATCCAATGGTTCACCTCATATGACTTTGAAACAATGCCCAAGTGACAAACATTTCGCTTGGTTTCTGATAGTTTAAACTGGTTTAATTTGAATGTGGGACATCAACTATCATCCGTATCACGCAAAGACTAACGACTGAACTTTAAATCGCGGGTGAATAATTTTGCCTACTACCTAAGAATATAAAATTTCATTGATTCGAAATGTGGAGTCGGACTATGGGCAAACGGCAAAAAAGAAATATGGGCCGCCGCTTCGAAGTGATTGAGTTTGTATGACCAGTTCAGTCCTGTTCTATCAGCCAGCAGTACAGAACTGCAACGATTGAGCTAGCTCAATTAGTGTTTGTTAATTTGAGAATTCACGGATAAGAGGCAAGTGGCGAAGAAATTTACGAATTCGAACCGTGTAGAGAAAGATGACTGTATTTTGGCTTGTTGAATAGCCTTCCCAACCACTACATTGATGTGGTGCACTTTAACTCAGTCGTTGACTTTACCCAGTCGAACTGGTTTCAGTTCTCTTAAAGTTCTGCCTGGCCTATGATTCCGTTACTGACCATGCACCAGAGAATTTAACGGTAGATGTGCTGAACACAGTCCAGACCAAGTAACTTAGATTAAACGACTGGTCTTGAGTGCAGTTCTTATTTAACCATTCCCTCTCCAACCTGGCGGTTGAGAACATGCGTCAATGGGACGCTACATAGATCATCTATGTAGCGTTCAGCTTCGTATGATGACTCTATGTATTGCTTTTTGAGAACGACAATAGATGGTCACTTATTCCGCTTTCCATATGGGATATCGCCGAAGAATGCAACCCGAATGAGATCTCACTCACTGGCATGAAGACTGCCACGCTAACTACGCCATGTCCGATGGACGAACAGTATCAGATCACGGTCCTGTTTTGATTCCAAACTCAGCGGATGTGCACATCTGACTCATCGAGTCCTATTGTAAAATTACCTTCACAGATGTGCGCGGTAGCTCCTAACTGCCAGCAGAACGAATTGAAGTCTGTCGCCGGCGGCACTAACCGTTATGAACTGCTGACCTTAGTCCAAGTGGCTACTGTGTGTGTGTGTGTGCACTTGGATATGTACGTGTGCATGTGCGACTCTAAAGAATGCCAAAACTTCTACCGGTGTACTGACATGCAGACAACCACAAAAATTGCAGTAACAGGCAAGCAAACAATCAAGTTTCGGACATTCTTGACCATAGACCCCACCAACATCACACATGATTATCCTCCGTAGGCTATGGTCACGTAGACAGGCTGTTTATTCATTACACGTGGTTACTTGTAAACTCATTTCCGGGATTGTCGTGCAATGTGTTAAACAAAACCTATAAACAGTATTGCGGCATTCGGAAAACAACAGTGCAAAAATCGTTGTGCTCGTCGCAAGAAACCTAATCGGCTTCGCATTTTACTACTCGGCAGTAGTTGAATACTTGAAACATCAAAATACTGACATGATTCCATCCTACCTAATTAGCCGCATTGGTCACCTCGTCACACTCGGCAGCCGAAAGTAAGCCAGGAGAACCGAACGAAGTAACTTGAAACCGAATTTCAAGATAAAAGTTCACCAGAGATGACTTTCGTCTCTCTCACATCTCGACGAAACCGCATCTTGACGCGATGTGACGGTCTGGATGCTAAAGGAACTCGAAGAGTTGGCTGAATGAGTTCCGTTACTCGAATATGTAATCATGCCTATTAAGTCATGGATAGAATCTAGATGAAGTCGAGTCTCAAGGAACCGACTGCCTGGCCTAACTGCTCAACCCATGGAAAAGTGAATAAAAGAGTAGAGAAGGGACTTTCCGGTCAAAGCACTCCACTAGATGTGCATAAGCCTAAACTAAGGACTCTATTCCTTCTCGGTTCCGCTTGATTCACTGGATGAGTAAAGAAATAGATCTGAACCCACGACTGAACCACAGTTCGGTCAAATACACAACCTAACTTCGATTTCATTCAGTCAACCTGAACTCGAGGTTCTTTCTCTTGGTTGTAACTTTGAAATTTCATCGAAGAAGATGGATCGATTCCAAAAAAATGCCAATTCAAACATCTGTACGATAAGCTAAAAGGTCTTAGGCCGACTTCATCTGACAACGAAGGATGGTTGCGAGCAAAACTAATGGATATCTTGAACACATACTTAGCACCAGTGCTACAGCGGTGTTGTCTGACTTCAGAATACTGTTGGGCAATGAAGAGACCGAGGTGAAATTTCTCAAACCTGACAAGGGTCCTCGTGCAGTTTTGATGACCACATACGCTTAAAAGTTCAAAATGAATCGGATAAGTTCGAGATAGACGAAACAGTAGACAACAATTATCTGACAATATGCTCAATCTCCCGCAGACCAAATATAGATGTTTCAAGCCCATGGGAACCGAAACACCTTGCATGGGTGAGCCACCAAGAATCCATAAACCTGTTGTCCCGTTAAGACCAATACCTGAATGTAGAACTCCTCGTATCACAGGCTGACCTGCTGGTTAATGTATATTCTAGATCCAGTTAGCAAAGTTCTGACGCTTTGTTGTGTAAAATACTTTTCTGCACTTGGAAGCATACTGGAAAACGTTTCTTTGACCTACAACATGATTTTTTTCATCGATGTGGATTCTCTTTTTATGAATGTGCCTCTTCGTGAAACAGTTGATTATTTAGGCAATTTTATATTTTCATCAAAAATTTCACGTCCCATTCCCGTTGACTTTTTACGAGAGCTGTTTATATTGCGCACCCATAAAATTCGATTTCATTTCAAAGGCACCACACACGGGCAAATCGACGGTTTTGCACTGGGCAACCTATGAGGCCCAACAGGAGCGGATGTCTTCTTATCCAAGGCAGAGACGAAGTTAAATGTTTGTATTTCCGAAATGGTTTTCATACAAACGATATCATTATTTTTACTGGTTTTGTAAAGTTTGTCAATATTTTGAACCTCTTTAATTCCGTTGAGCCCAGTCTTTCAGTTTCATACTACGAAGAGGCGAACGACTGTCTTAATTTTTTAGAAATCAAACTCATGAGACGATCAAATGGGGCCGCAAAATGCTCTATCCACGGAAAAGCCACATGGAGTGGTCAGTACTTACATTTGACAAGTTTTACAACGATCGCATATAAAAGGACTCTTTATCATCTCACCAGGAGTATTTGCATGCTCGATGCCCTCCCAGGAGAATAAAGCTTACTCCATGCAGCGCACATTCGTAAGGGTAACCCAGCAAAATTCGTTGACGCCCATAGTCAACAAAATTCGAAGGATGCCTCAATCTATAAAGAAACGAAGAAAGCCGTACACATCAGATTAGCCTTCGAGTGAGGACATATTCTCAATGACTTTTCACAAACTCAATTCAGCCGAAAATCGCACATTCCCAGCCGCAGGCCTGTACATCTTGCTAACCACCCGCGAAGATCATTCTGAACAAGTATGAACCTAGTCGGACATCATATTCTACCTCAGACCTCTTGTACCAGTTTACCTGCAGTTACACTGACATTTACATCAGAAGAACAGACCGAAGATATTACAACGAATGTCAAGACATTTCCAAATGCCTATTTTTGAAGTTTTGTGGGCGCTGAGATTGGCGTTCAAATCGCAGACGATTCATCACTAGCCAAGGTGACATCATCCACCGGTGCTAAGATGTCAAGCTCAGCGGTCACAGAACTTTGAAAATTCCCAGCCTCAGCTACAAAACACCAATATCTTAAGTTCTCTCAGTAGTATGTTTCATATGCGGACGGATTAACAAAATTTGTCCCCGGAAGTACACGGCCGATTTCGCAGTTATTGCCGCTCTTCAGGTATGCGTACCCGGTATTATTCTGTTCAACCATCCCTATTGCCGACAATAGCCGCGAAGCTGGTCGTATGCTCCCGGGGAGAATTTTGTTCATCCACCCGTATGCGAAATATACTACTGAGAAGAAAAACCAATACTTTCGGGCCGTGTCCACTTCCTGAAGGTTAGCCACGCGATTCTTAAATGGACGTACCATCCATTCACGCTCCTAACGATTCAAACGAGATTCTAGTGACAATGTTCAAAGTCCTTGAAAACATTTCCAAACTGTTGACCAAGTAAGTGCCACAAAACACAGTGACCAATTATCTTGCTCGTGTTCCTGGGTCATCATCGGCGAACCATTTCATAACAACCGAACAAACAGTTGACTCCATTTCATTTTAAACCCTCGTTACGCAGTAATGACCGGAAGATTTTAGCCTTCAGTGAAGCAATGCTAACCCGATTACGTAACTCAGCTCTTTGTACACAAAAACTATTAAAATAGACTGCGTTTGTCATGGGGGTGACATCAATTACTTGCTGTACTGAACTTAAACCCTATGCCCGACCACTGGAATTTACAGCTGAACATTTTTAACAAATGACAAAGTCAGGTGAACAGGTTTATTTGTGAAAAAGCAAACACCAACAAAAAGGACGCCGCACAGATTCTTTCCTTGAAAATACATAAGTGGAATTTGCCGGTTTCAGCGTTTAAACAAATCGGAGAGACCTTGGGAAGGTGCGGTCATGTATGGCTGTTTTTGAGAAGAGAGAAATGAACCTTGATTCTCGATATCGCATCGTGAGAACCAGGTTGAAAGACAAACCCCATGTGAAAACGAGTCGTAGGCAAATGTGTGGATAGCAGTAGTAGTGTCAATAGTAGTAAGGATCATCTTGAGCAACAGGTGAACTGTGGAATTTACTTAGGATCAACTGTATAGTGTAGTGAAACCGAGAGAGGCCAGCTGAAGGAATTAACATGACGAACTAACGACAGTTGGAACATTGTATGAAAAAATGAGAATGGATGAAAAGTTGCAATCTAGAAAAATGGAAGACTAAAAGGATGTGAAACCATAAATAATTGAAACAAAAATCAAGGATGGAAGGCGCGGATGTGTAACGATACACAAACTGTATTCAACTGTGAAGTATGATTCAAAGGAATGGGTAATTAGGGTTGTAAGATTAGGAACTGCGGATGACAACAGTTCCACGTAATGAGCGGCGAGGATAGCATTGGATCACCGTGTATTCCAGGTGATTCGAAGCTACTGGGATCGTTTGCAACGGCGTTGACGTGGGAGAAACAACGAGGTAAGAAACAAACCATCAGTACAATTTTTCTAAAACCGGTAGTAAAATGGGACTAATAACAGTAGCCGATTCTCCTCCAAGTAAAACAGAGTCTGATTGCTTGTGAACGACCAGTGGAAAACCGCAAACGTCAGTTAATTGATCATTTAATTGAGTGTTGATGAAAGAGCAATTTTACGGTAGCAAAAAGCACGTGCCTCTGATGCTGGATGAACCAAAGTGATGTAGAAGATAGATAATCACATTTCGCAGTTTGAAACAGCCTGGTTCACAATGAAGGCAACAAAGACGCGACTACGTTGCCTTCAGCTGAAAGAGAATAAAAAACGACAGCGTTTATAGTTATAATACCGGAAGCTTTGCAGCGGAAAGATTAATTTGCAGTGGACGATCACATTAGCGATAAATTATCTTAGAGGTCATTAGATTCATTGGAATGTTTCCAAATCTCAGTGGCTTCTGGGGCTGGAACCATCAATAGATATGGCAAAGATGACAAGAAAATTCGCTTCTTGAAATGACGAGTTTCATTTAACCAACTCACAAATACAGAAATCACAAGTATTTCGAGGTGCCTTCATGCACTCTTGCCGACCATCTACATGAAATTCATACGCTTCATCAATTAGGATAAACAGGAGGCTAGAACAGTCGCGAACAAACTGAATAATGAATTCAAATTGGCCCGATGAACGTCAGAGGACGCAAAAGAATTGAGGCAACTGCTTCACGCCTAGTGTCTGAGGCTTCGATAAACACTAACATCTTTGAATTGCGGTCGCATAATTGTACTTCAAATGACCGGGTCACGTCAATTCGGTGACATCGAAAACCGACGCTTTACATCTGGTGCCGAATTTCTTGCGAATGTTCGTTCGGCATTCTGTCACCCAAAAGCGCCAAGGACTCGAATCCAAGATCCGCCGGTCATTTTGGTGGTGACTGGCGATCCATCATCGCGCGGGCCGTTATCAATCGGTGGTTCCTTACCACTCAGGGTGATGGTTGCCAGTCCGATCTAGCGCTTATGAGGCATGTCTGTTTAACCGTATTGGTGCCAATCCCATAGTAAAGAAACGAGGCATACAAACGCTTTTCGTTCAGTCAGCAAACTCAGGCGCCAACTGAGTCGTTCGACTCACCTACTTCGTCAATGTGAGTTCCTTGCACGAAGAGGTAACTTTTCTAAGTCCCTAGATGATAGTCACCGGGCTACGTCAACAATGCATAACGCGTTTCCGAACCAATGACGTCGACAGCATTAGAGGAAGGCGGACACGTGAACAGAATCGGAGAAAGTTAATCCCTTTCCGGGAGCAAACGCAGCTTTATCTGGATCACCGACAAAGTGACGTGCAGTACTAGACACTATCGATTCCCATCTAACGACGAAGAGCCAAGTCAATGAAGAGGCGTTGGTGGAACGACAATGAAATTAACCAGTAATTCGCTGCCGCTGAGCTCATTGACACTTGATATACAGAGACCTTACGTAACTCTATGCCACCAAGTTCTAGGGTCAAGGCCGCCAGTTGCCCATTGTGCAGTGTGATTGTGGAGCATCCCCTTCCACTACACTCATGCATGGTGCATGTAGTAAAAAACACCGGTCGTATGGGAATGAAATTAACAAATAGGACCCACTGGGCATAATGATGAATTAAATAGCCGTGACTCGTGCTTTTGTTCTACATTAGTACATTTTCTCTGAAGTTAAAGCGGACAATTGCACAGTGGCAAAGAGATGGCTAATCCAAAAAACAGCGTTCTTCTGGCTGTTTGCTCACAGATCAAACGGTCCTCGATTCAAACGGTAACCACCTTGAAAGCGCAAGTACTAACCTGATTCCCAATTTAGACGCAAGTGAATAATTGTTTAATTCGTGCTCAGAGAGGGCAAACAGCGACCCACGACTCTCCAATTTACAAGTAGCGAAATAACCAAAGGACGAGAAAATAGTTTAGATGCGGAGTGCTATTTCCCTGAAAACCATTACTATTCTGGTAACTCAATGCCTTTGAAAACTAGATGCGATAAAAACAGACTACTAAAGGATGCTGAGGGTTTTCACATGGTTGTCTAGACGAGACTTCTCAGATTGTACCCCCAAGCCGCTATTCTAAACGCCGCCAGGATGCTTCCAAAATGACTGATGCGAAAGAAATTTCTCCTGTATATAAATATGTAAAAACAATATCATTAACAATCGGGAGAGACAGCTCACCTACCGAGGTTAGTATTAACGTATTTGGGTCGTCCATATCACCACACATTGGATTTTCTTTAGAATTCAATGAAGATTTACTCTCTTCAATAATGTAAGCATATTTTGGAGAGGACAGACCAAGCAATGAAGCAAACTTCTCACCCAGCCAGTCGACCCATTCAATGAAGGAGCTCCTGCTATCTCTGGATTCTTTCAAAACCGATTTCTCGGGCTGAGTTGGGCGCAAGAAGTATAAGATTCGAATTAGTTCTCACGGCTTAGCTGATTGTTAATATTAATAATATAACAATAAAAGAAGCTGTTTAACAGCAACATCTATCAGGGTTGTGTTCATATTGCAACCCCCAATAGACATCACCCTTCTGAAAGTTGCAAATTACAACTTCAAGTCTAATTAACACTGGGGAGTGACAAAAGTTTATCTTCATCGCATCTAGCAGAATTATGCAAATAACCACCTTGAATTTCTAAATTTTATGAAAAAGAGGCGCGTAAAAATGGAAGACGAAAGGAATCATAGAATCTTGGCAAACGCGTTAGTTCTGCTCGTAGTAAAAACGAACGCCAATGAGAAATGGCAGTATAAAAAATCAGAAGCAAGATGACTGAAGTATTGTACTTGTGCATCATTATATTTAACTCTCTCAGAGTCAGAGTGAGTAAATTACTTCACTGACTTACGCCATTTGTAAGTAGCAGTTCGTCAAGACTGGTAACAATTCCGTCGCTGAAGTGTAGATCCCTCGAACGTTGCTCCTTCGAAATAAGCTTTATAGCTCCAGATACAGATGACCCGGAGGAACTTTCTTGAGAGGCAAGGCAATTCATTGAATAACGAAGAATTAAAAAAGTTCAACAGAAGAATCCCCTTGACTTTGTCACTGCTGCAGCAGTAATCAGGCGTATGGTTCAAAAGCCTGGCAACCTAAAGAGAAACGGCGACTGCTTCATGTTTATGCAGACAAAGTGGCTTGAATAAGCGAAGCAGGTAGTCTGGATAGTGAATAATAGTATCTGATGGTATATATATATATATATATGGAGATAATATACAACCCTTTTATCCTTGCATCATCACCGGTGCATTTCTACTACATCCGACTTGTGATATGGTGTGCACTTTAAGCTTTTTCTAACGAGTATCACGGGTAAACAAACACGACATTAGCTTCACTGACTGCATTTCTTCCTCCGCAGATGTCTAAGAAGAAATATCCTATCCAAAAATGTAAACCATGGGCCACCAATTAATCATCCACAGACATGGATGATAGCATAACAAAGTGGGAATTTCACGGTACGCATGCCGATCACGGATGCTAATAATCGCCTGAACAAACCTAGAAATATAATGGCAGAAGTACATTCGCAAACAAATACTTGATAGTAAAACCATTATAGAAATCGAAACTGCCATTGAAAGACGTGTTAGCAGTAGCCGAATGGGGAAAGATCATGGGTCTCTAAGAAAAAGAAATCACAAGCAAAACGTGTATGAATAATTTATCATCTGGGCCACTGTCTAGTGCGGGGTACAGCGTATTCAAAAAGGGACTCGACTTCAACCTGGCAAGTTTCACAACGAGAGAATACCTTGCTGAAGTAGAACGTGCACTCAAGTAGTCAGGTTCCCCGGAAGAAAACGACATGCTAAGGAAAAATCATGGCCCTTAACATTTCCCACAGATCACAAAGCACGATACACTGGAGAAAGATAACAGCATAATAATCTCTTCGGCTGACAAAGGAAGAATGACGGTCATTTTGAATAAGGACGGCTATACTGACAAGGCAAAACAACTGCTAAACGAAGTCACAACCTATCGCTTATTCGACGCAGACCCAATCAAAAAAACCGGAAAAAAATTAACAAAATCTTAAAGGAATTTTAGCAAATGCAAAAGATGACGAAGGAGGAATGCCGGAGGACGAGGGTTGAGAGTACAAACGCTGCACAACTCTACGGACTATCGAGGGCGCACAAGGAAGACATTCCATTCGGACCCATTGTCTCCGCCTGGAATTGCAACAAACAAAACGGGAAGCGCTATGGGAATGTCTGAAACTACTGATATGCAGACCAAAACCATCGGTAACCAACAGCCAGAAATTCTTGGAGAAACTGAAAAACGTGATCGTGGAAGAGGGCGAGGCAACAATTTGGTCTGATGTCAGCGCGCTCTTTTTACTTCGATTGATTTGGATTTAGGAACTTCTACAAGAACACTAATTGGACAAATCAGTGGAAACTCAGTTGATTTACGAACCATCGGATTTGTGCTTATACACGTACTTCAAATCCAACGGTGACGTGTACGATCAACTCAAAGGAACACCGATGGGTTTACCCATTTTCGGACTTCTCGCTGAACCTGTAATGCAAGGATTAGGAATGTACTAGCAAAAAATTTCGACCAGATATGTTGATGACATTTGTCATTATCAAACGCTTGTTTATTGAAGAGGTACGAAAATAATCAACATCTTCAAAGACATCAAATTCACAATGAAATCGGAAGATGGAAAACCAACACTTCTTGAAGTGTTGGCAAGAAGAAAACCCTAGCGGGGCATTGGAAACAACATTATATCGCAAAGTAACATACGGACCCAATACCTAGCTTTCACAGCAATCACCCAAATAACCACAAAAAGTCATAGGTCCGAACCTTATTTAGGATAGCCAAAACTTATTTCAGCACACCAGCACTGGAAAAAAGAAAAACTAACTTTTCAAGTTGTCCTAGCGGAACGAGTATCCGAAGCAAACCATAGGTACCGTGCATGGGATGACCAGGGCAGCTGAACAAAGAACACAATCGAACAGAAGAATCACTCTACTGTACATCAAGAACGTACCTGAAGTAATGACAAGATTGCTCCAACCCCAAGGAATCACAGTGGATCATAGGCCGTCTAAAACTGCGAGAAAACCCGTACCTAAAGAAAAGAACAACTAAAAATTAAAAAAAACGTCATATACAAAGTTAAGTGCATAAACTGTGAATAAAAGCTACGCTGGTCAAACCGGGAGAAAAGTATGTATGAACACAAATTAGCTGCAAGTAGAAGTGATCCACTCGCATTCGCTCACGAGGATCAGGAAAGACACAAGTCCAATCAGGACGAAGCTGAAGTTCTGGACCAAGCAACCATGAGGCACACAAGTTTTTAGAAGTCTGGTGCTTTTCGAATCATTCGATCAATAAACACATCAAACTAGATGTGTAACGCGCAAAACTGTGGGCTGCCACATTGGATTTGGTTGTGTAAATGTTGGCATTAGCTGGCACACTTTACTGGGCTTCGAGTCACACCGGTTTCCTTTTTGTGTTGTCCATTCTAGATCGCGTCTTGTGTGAACCCCATTGAAGAGCACTGGCCACGCATGCATATTAGAACTCTGACATGGTCGCCAAAATGCAGGATGAATTGGGACAACGATCTTCGAGGGACAGAAACAGTGGAAACCAGTATGAAAAGCCCAGTAAGCGTACTAGTCAGCATCAGCACTTACACAGCCAAATCCAATAAGGCAGCGTACAACTTATTCATCACAGGTTACATGTACGGCCGGATGAAGAGCAAACCATCCAATTAAATAAGAAATCAAACCATACGGACCCGCAATTGTGAACTTGAATTACTTATGTGGAAGCCAAATATCCACATACTCGAAATGAAAGCAATGAGTCACAACTGAAGAGATCAGACCACTGAAGGCCAACGTCATTCCCCCAGGGTAAAAAGTTAGGTTTGCAGAGTCCAAGTAGTAAAATAAACGACTAGTAACAAGGTCAAGGTCGTTGAAGAGGTCCAAAGTCAAGGATAATGACACAACTATAAATACGAGAGAATATCACTAACTCCAAACACGTACTGACGATGCCACCATGACTGACGATGGAACGTTCGTGACCTAAACGCCCAGCTCAGCGATTAGAAACTCATGGAAACCAAGCACCTGAGCTACCATCGACAAAAATTCTCAAATCCTCTTGACAGTCATATGTATAAGCGACTCTAACCAATGACCATCCTTAACCATCGGAATGCAACCAGGAAGATAAGCAACAACCGAAGCCAATGCAAAAGCCAACTTTTTACACATCTATGTCAAGTTCAACTGGTCGCTGCGTCACCTAAAGAATTAAATGGCAAGCAATGGGCAGACAGGAAAAACATCCGAATTCTCGGAGATCATGTATAGCTTAGTAACTCTATTAGAGGGCAGCTGGCAGCACTCAAAAAGACGACAAACGTCCTTATTCTCTGAGCAAATTTCCAGTCGGACTGAACTAACGCTTCGGGAGCATTGGTGGCTGATTTTTTATTACACAAAGTGAAATACAATGCAAGGGGCAGAAGAAATACCGTAATGGACGGGGGGAGTGAGGGGAACATTTAAGCAAGAGCCAGTGCATGATCTTGCTTGTGAATAGTGAAAGATTGTGAGTGAGAAGACAGAAAGTGCGAGTGTTCCCTAGTTTATAAATCCGAGGTAACCAGCTGTCTATATGCAAGAAGGGCGAGAAAAGATTACAGAAGGAGAAAATGCCGAGGCAAGTTCCGAATAACAAAAACCAAAGTATTAAAAGTAGAAACGGGATAGCGAAGCAACTGCCCAAAGATGAGCTAGTAATAGCAAAGAAGACGGTAATGAAGGATCGTTGATTAGCCGGGTGGTCCTTCGTTGGGCCCGATCAGGAAGAGAAAGCGAAGTACATGCGACCCCAGCCCTTACTTGACTCCAGCATTCAAGCGTTGGGGCATTTGAGCTTTGTGCAATAGGAAGGGAACCGGGGTAGAGGAAAGCCTGGCACGGAACAGAAAACCAGCTTTTCGCGCAGCAAGAAAAGCAAGCACGTATACGAGGAAAGACCAGCACAATGAACTAAGAAGAGAAGCAGAACGTGTGAACTTCAAAATAGAGGAATCAAAGAACAGATGTAGGAAGAAAGAACGACGTTTCAAGGAAATTGAAAGAGAGGTCTTGGAAGCAATGAATGTGACATGGTTGTTGGAGTCACAGAAAGCGATGTGTTCAAGATTGAAGTTTAGAGATACGCTGGCGACACAACGGTCACAACCGATGTTTGCATAGCGGGGAGTGCGGCAAGATCAGTGAAGAGTGGCGTTGTCGGGTAAATGGATAAGCTGAAATTAGTAGACAGAAAATCATCATTGAATAAAAGAAAGTGGGTGGGTGCAAGTACTGATCTTTGGGAACGCCAGCATTCGATATTACTTCGCGCGTCTCTCAGACTACAACCGGGCAGCCTCGAACCATGTTCCAACCATTACCTGCCTTGCAGTGCACCGTATATCATCATCATCATCATCGCTTAGCGTTAAACAGCAAGGCAAGCCTCATTGACCGCTACCTTTTCTCCAAGGTTACACGTTTAAATAGAAAGAATGAATATCCAACGGGAACAGGGAGTTAACCTAAACAGGTGGGAAAGATATGCCGCTGCAGCCAATACACGAAACACAGTCTAACTGCACAAACGCACGTGTTTTCAATCATTCTGATTCGACAGAAAATGACGACACGATCGCCACTGTTCACGGTTCACTGTCATATCCTTAAGTGCCTCCAGCCAACTAGTTGACGAGTCTTTCGGACTCCAACCACGAAGGCGTGAGACACCTACTTTACTTCAGTTCGCTGCACATTTCCTCATCCCACGTTGCAACGTCATCTGTTGGCCTTCACATGGCTTCTTCCATTCCCTGGGAGGAACACAAAATAAGGCACGGTATGGTAGACGAGTGTTTATCATACGCAACACGAGACCCAACCAGCGTAGTCTACGCTGAAACAAGCTGTTCTCAGAAGTGGCACCCAATACCAGATTCCTAACCTCAATATTACTCACCCGGTCACTCCATCCAATCCTAGCCA
>LUCM01001936.1:23427-54674 GCA_008360955.1 Fasciolopsis buskii | reverse complement strand
AGCGCGGTCCTGATTATCCTGCGCGACGACCGATGCAATATGGAATTATTTGTAGGCGTGTAACTCATGGGGATTGATGGACGGGTACTCCTAGGGAGTCCAGCCGCTAAGCAGAACAACGATTAGGGTTCTCAACCAAAGCCTTTGGTTCTGACAAGAACCTGACCGCAAGGCAGCGGGGAATAGCTGAGTGGAAGCCCATCTACTTGGATCAATTATTCTTCCAATAGTTTTTCCGACTGAGATGCTAACTCATCAAAACCCAACTTGGAGAACCAGGAGACCACTTCGTTAGGCCTCTACCCATTGACCTTACAGAAATGATTGGATATTCCGCTTGAGATAAGCCATCCTGTATAGCTCGTTGTATCATAGAGGCACGCAAGCCGTCACACCACGTCAAGGTGCAGCTTCGTTGTGACAGTCTTAGAGCCGTGAGCTAATACTAGATTCCTAACATCGACATTAATCACCCAGTTACTCTATTCAAGCTTGGCGATATTAGGTAGGCATCGGTGATCGAAATTCCTCAAGCGACGAGCATCGCCGAGACGCATACTCCATGTCTCGCAAACATACAACAGAACTGAGCTCACTAAGGGACAATATACACATTCGTTCAACTCCGGAAAAATATCAGGTCATGCTTCGATTTGGCGTACGCTGCCCGAGCCTCGGGCATGCTTCCATTGCCGTGCTGTCATCCTTAGTCAAGGTGCAACGTAAGCAGGTAAAACGGTCTACAATGGTTGGTTCCTCCTCATCAAGCAGCAAACTCGAAGCCACCGATGTCCAGTCCTGTAAACAGCACTTAAGACCTTGAAGGTGCAAAGCACATGCCAGGTGGAGCTACAGCCATTGAGAGCCCGTCTAGTATGCGTTGCTCATGGCCGGCAGATTCGAACAGGCACATAACGTCGCCTGCGCAATCTAGGTCGCACAACTCCCAATTTTCCAGTTCGATATATACCTCAAGAAGACCACTTAAAGCATCCTGCATTACTCCGTCCATGACGAAGCTGAACAAGAATGGAGATGGGACGCTTTTGTGGAATCCCGCTGATCCTTTTGAACGAACTTGACACTTCAACTTGTGAAGTGCTTTAAAGTCGAGGGGCGCGTGTCTGTCGACCCTGGCGGATTCTCAACCCTCACGCGATGGAAGAAGGTTGACGGTATACAATCTCTGGGTATGGGAGATCTGTTGTTCCTGGCAACGGACATGACTATGGAACAGGTTTTTGCGAGCGCACAGGTATCAATGTTTCTATTACCTCGCTCGTAACAAAGGTCAGGCTAACAGCGCGTTAGCTGACGGTATCGTTGCGAAAATTTCCATTAGACACAGGCAATAGTTTTATTGTATTCTTACCGTCCCCACACTCAAACCCATCGACGCCTTGCGTTGTTATCCATTACAGGTCCCAAGATTTAGGTCAGCAGTTCTCGCACACCAAATGTCTTACAACTCAGTCCACTTGCGCGCATTTACAGAACGTGCATGAAGCTCTGACAGCCTACAGTGAGTCAAAATGCTGACACCGTGGACCACTCTACCCAGCAATCACATATTCCCTTAATTTCTTACCGGAAAAGAAATCCCTCGTTAGACACAAGCAACCTTCAGTTTCTGAACTACTTATTTAATTTCTGCTTCCCCTCCTAGAGGTGTCCTTCGCCCTTTAACATTGTGAAATCCTTAGCCGACTTTCAACCAGTGTGGTTGAGTATTCGGATCCCTGCGTCTAACCTTCAGTCCTGCACTGAATATCACTAACTCAATATTAACAGTCCTGATTTTTGAAGTTTTATCTCCAAGCGTTGACACATTCATTCCGACAAAACATCAGGTTCTAAATTGTCGTTTCATGTGAATTTAACAAACAACAATGATCGGCTAATGCACTAATCGCATGCTTCAACTACTGAACGTGAAGTCGGGGTTTTAGTTGTAATCAGCAGTATTTATCAACCGTTTGACCTCCCAACAGATATCCCCGACTGTAGCGGCAACTGTGCACCTTAGATTTTTCCCTTCTTATTCCCTAGAATCACCCGTATTTATTCTCCGGGC
Source organism: Fasciolopsis buskii (assembly GCA_008360955.1). Lineage (NCBI taxonomy): Eukaryota > Metazoa > Platyhelminthes > Trematoda > Plagiorchiida > Fasciolidae > Fasciolopsis > Fasciolopsis buskii. The sequence goes on along the minus strand of LUCM01001936.1, from coordinate 52,600 downwards.
TCATCGCACTGGTGTCTCACAGCCCTTTTTTCTCGCCTCTTCCAAACAATCAGTTATAAACGAACCCTCTCCACTTGGATGGCTTTCGTGACTTTCTGGCCTGCTATCCTCCGGGACAGCTACTATTATGCATCTGGTCTTTGTCCGTTTCTAATTTAACTGAAAACATTCTTTAGGACGTGCATTTTTACACTCCACCTACCCCCAAACCCGACAAACTACGACCCTCCAATTGGTTTAACCACGCTTGCAGTCGTGCTTTGTCCAAAACCTGTGCGTAACACCAAACAAACATTTCGACATCGTCTTGTGCAAGCCGGGAACAAAGGCCCGTTCGCCACAGAGCGACATGAATGATTCGAGTGCCTCAAACCTAAGAGTTCAGCCTTATCTGTCGCAGGTCATTCTAGTCCCCTTGAAAAAGCAGCATCCCGCAATTTTCATCATCTTAACTTTTCTTCTGCTTGCAATTTCTGAAACTTCGAACTGGATCCCTCTTTATGAGACGAGATTTTTGCGCCAAGCTTTAGTTTGAGGGACTGGCATGTCACTTCCACTTTTCCGCCGTTCGTAACTACTCAAAACATCTATAAACTCTTCGCAACCTGGAGGCTTCCAAACCTCCCGGCTCAGACGGTGTTCCACTCTGAAATGTGCTCATGAGTTAGCCCTCATGTTAGGTCGTTTTCATTTTTCTCAATCAAGACACCCTTCGCACTTTCATGGAGAAAAGCAACCAACTTCTATAATCCACAAAAATGAGACCTTTCACACCCTACCAATCACTGTCTTATTATAATTTCCATAAACATCACGTTCCCCGTGACACGCATGCGGCATGGGGCTAGCCCCAACATTGCGACGGAAAAATGTAAGGCAACCCCACTAGTACACAAAGCTGCCCCATTTTTATTTTCCACAGAAGAGAAGTGTCTCCAACGGCCAAACGAGCATCCAGATCGGCGTGTTGTCAGCGCGTTTCCTTATCCCCCAACGGTGACTGCAGACGGTTATGCGCTATGTCCGATGTCGGACATCGAAAGGCAACTTCCTGGGAACTATAATTTTACTGACAAAAAACTTCTATGAAAAATTTCATACGGATTCTGAGGAGAAAGTTCTCTTCAATGGCCGAATAAAGGTGAACGGGAATACACCCGATGCCTAGATAGGTGACCATGAATAGAAGCTCAAGGTCGGTTCAGTTGGTTTCGGTTCAGCTCAGTTCCAGTTCCGGAGAGACCGAAGAACTTTACGGCGAGATGCCTGATAATCCAGGTTGTTGCACCGAAAGCTCGTTGGATTATGCGGTGTTTAAGTTCAGTTCACTTTTTGCTGGATAATTCTTGGCCATTGTCCAGAATTCTTTCGACGGTATGCACTCCGGTTCGGTATCCACTTCTTTCTGGTTCGGTCCGAAGGGTCCCTCTAAAGCAAACAGGAAACCGAATTCTTCACCTTACCCTGAAGGCGAGAGGTATTTCGAGTAGTGAGCATTCGCAATTCACATTAAGGATGCAACAACAAGGGTCGAAGGCCTACCACTCGAGAAATCCAAAATACTGGACCTGCGACAAAGACTATTTTACCCTACATACTATTGTGGTGGAGGAGCACGGAGACCATTTACGGACGCTCCACGTGGGAGGATGACCAGGGCTATGTTATGGCGAAGGCAATGCATGCAGACTTGTTCGGGCGGCCACTGAAATTTGTCCAAAATCTGATTGACGGCATATTGTCCGAGGGAAGACGTATCAGAAGAAACATTTAAGCAATGTCGGATCAAAAGAAAGGGAAGCAGAACGTCATTATGGCCGTAGACAACCTAAGCGACCTGGACGTGTCTTTCATTGATTGCCAATGAAATCACTGGGCACCCTTAACTGCATCTTATAGAGAAATGGTGAAGGACGAATCCTATTCCTAGTCAACATTTGAGGCTCTTCATTGGCAAGCTATGTGGACAGTCCTGCACGGAATTAAGGGTGCGGCTGCGCATACTTGGACCCTTCGATGACATCATTTGACTTAGAGTTCAACACGGCTGATCTGTTCCCGAACGAGGATAGCCACTTGGGGCCCTCGAAACCCGTTGTTCCTCTCCTGATAACAACTGTAGAGGCTCTCTCACCATTGCATGCAGTTTATTTTTGTCAATTATGTTTCGGCAGTGATGAATATAGGTGCTTTATACCCAGAAATAGCTGCATTAAGGTTGGATCACTTGTTTGGTTTGCTACATCAGCCTGATTTCCCAGCAAAATCTGCTATTCACACCCGCGACATTGCTCGCGAGCAAACAACTAGATATTTTCTAAAATTTCGCTGCGATGACCGATGCGGGAGGAATACGCTCCCTCGGTTTCTGCTCGACCTTAGTTGTTAATCATGTGGTCATCCACAGGCACCCGGTTGGAATTAATTCCTCGTCCTCTGGAAGCAGCTGTGGTGGCCTTCAACCTCCAAAAGATATTAGATTACCACTATCATCGGAAAAGACGACTGGGTTGCCGCTGTCGGTGGCTCAAACTTTGGGGCCGAAATTGGTTGCATTTTGTGGTACTGGGCATTCTGCCCTTAGCCTCCTGCGCACTTCCTTAGCGGCGTACCGCCGGGTAGCTATTACCTGGGCCATCGGGCACTGCGTGTTGTTTTCCTTAGGTCATGCTGGCCTTTACAATAACACTTGCAAGTATCCTGTCCCTGATTGCCTGATCTGTAAATTCAGCCAAAATGAGCCCCGCTGCGCCCGGTTTGTAGTTGTCCACCCTGTGCACTCTTTCTACTCCCGCATGAAAAGGTGGTTCCTGCTGTGTGGATGATATCTGCTTCTTGCCTTGTATCTGGCTTTTGGCCATCGAATGCAATTTTTATGTCTGTTTAAAATGAGAAAATTAAGTCCCAATGAGCGGTTGACCGACTGCAGCCGATGTTAAAGCTTCCACCAGGTTATTTAGGGTGGCACATTCCAGGGTAGCCTTCCCTCCTGGCTAACATCGTGGACCCTGTTCTGTGCTCTGCTTGCGGACTTGCTTTGGGCTTCCCTTGAACCCATTCCCCTGTTTTTGCTGGCCTAAATCAGATGGAGGACGCTGCAACTGGATAATCATGCTTTGGCCCATTTGCCACTCCCACAGCCACGACCTTTTTAGGGCCCACTACAACCGAATACTACCCGTACTGATCTGGCTTCATTTTTTGCTCTTCCGTACGTCGACATACAGCCTTGTGTGCTCGCCCCGTCGTTCATCGTGGTCTTCTGGGCAGCAACCATGGCCACCTCCTTGGAAAGCCCGCATACCCTTTCCTTCCGTGTTTTGACGATTTTGCGTACACTCTTTTGATTTAATTCCCTAGCTATTTGTATATACATATTTTGCAGATTTATCACCGAATGCCTTTCGCGACACGGTTAACATAGCTCCTGATCAGACGGTGTACGTCAGCTGTTGCGTATTCCTCAAATGCAATAAAACCAGGGTGAGTTTATTGCAAAGCGCACATTCTAGTATTAACCACAAAAATATGATTGCAAAGTTTACTGGAGGTAAGGTGATGTTTGTTTGCAAAAACAGATAAGAGCATCTTTCCTGAAGATTGGGAACTGTTCACCTTACTCTATTATACGGCACAGCGAGTATAGTGCAATAACGGAGCCTACTTTGCTTTTCAATAAAATCACCGTTGCACGAAAGGGCACTGGAAAGTTCAAGCTGCGCGATAACAAAAGTTTGCATTGTGAGGCATTAGTTACACTTAATGTTATTTTTGGCTGTAACATTCAAGATTTTATCTGCTGGGTCTGATCAAGCATCCAGACGCTTTGTATCTGCTTGAACCGCATGATAGGTATTTTTGTTTTTTATGAACAGCATTGTGGTCCGTCTTCTGACTACTGTGTTTCTCGACGACAACCAAGATCCACTGCCAAAATTAAGGAGGTCGTATGCATATTTTTGACCCATGAATAAATCATCAAAATTCCTGGTGAAATCTTATTCTCCCTTCAGTTTTGCATCAAATGAAACTACGGACCACTCTTGGGTCTCAAGGTGCTTTCCGGAACTTGTGAAAACAACTGTTTGGCAAATCGGGCCGTGAATCGCTAGCCAACTTCAGCCGGACCCGGGCTACTAGAATTGGCCCCAAAATTATTCGGCGACAGGCGGCACTCAAAAGCAGTACCAATCACTGAGTTGAAAGCCGTTTTATTCTGGAGGAGTCAGATGTCGTGGATTCACAAAATATATGCATTTCTTTTAAGATGCAGATTTGGTAATTGTAACCAAAGCCAAGAGGGAAGTCGGTCTCACTCTTAAACGTCCGACTTTCGCAAGTACTAGATAATCTTTGAAGAACAGCGGCCAATGGAACTTCGGGTCGACTGCTCACGAAAGTACGTCCGTGAATTTCCCCTGACACCTTCTTACCTTGGAAGTAGGCAGAATGCTGGATCATCACCGGTCTACATGACTTAGTTCTTGTCTCGACAATCCCCGGATATTGCTAGCTGCATGTCGGAACCTCCCCACTGTCCTTGAAGAACGATTACGATGATCTCTCTGATCCTTAGGTTTTAAGAAAACACCCACTGATCACCATCATTTCGGGTGTTGTATTATTACCTATCTATCCGAGTTCGCTTGAAGGAAAGATTGGGAAGCCCACCGTGGACTCGAGCCAATCAAACCGCTTCCTGTATTTCTTTGCCTAACTCCCCAACGGACGCTTCTGAAAGAGAATTCGGCTTTTACCGACCTCTTTAACCCTCGGATTCCAAGAAACGGTGTTCGTACTCAATCCGTGACGGTCGCAACTATGCTGGACAGCTACAACCTTTTACGCTTTACTCTATTTCCATATACACCATTGCTTGCGGGCTATTATTTGGCTGCCGTTAAGTAGCCAGTTTATGCTCCTTATTGTGTGTGGCATCCCGGGGGTTTGGATTTCTGCGCGTCCGGAGTGTCAACCGAAACACAAGATATCCACCGTTGTCGAGGTTTACATGGACTGGAGTCCTGCATGTCGCCTGCTGCTGAGCGCAGGGCTTATTTCCTTTTCAGATTTTCCCGAAAACTTTGGGCGTTTTGTTGAGATGAAGAGTGCTTCATCTAATACTGAAGATGCCGATCGTTGTCCATTTTCAATTCAAAGCCGAACCGACTCCAAGCTAGGGGCAGATAAACGAGCAAATACTCGATGCCCCGGGGCGAAAAGATGATTTTCGGAGGGGGAAAAACTAGTTGGATTTGCTTACGGCAGGGAAATGATATGGGACCGACCGGAAAATGCAGAGTAAATTCCCTAAGGAAACTAAAATTGGGGTGATCCGAAACCATGCGTCATTGGCCAGAAGCTTTATGAGACATTTCCGACGATCAGGGACAATGAGGAGGCACAACGAGGTACTAAAAGGAAAAATACAATCACATGAAATAAAGCGAGAATCCACGCGGATCAAATGCGAGTCCATGTATAGCTACGGAGAAACTGCAGTTGCGATGCGGAGTAAAAAACAGGTGGACCATGTAAACGAAAAGTTAAGTAAAAGCAGTCTGGCTGAGTGTGGGAGGCGCAGAATATGTGAAACCACCAGTATTTGTTTGTGAATTTGACGAAAGAACAATGTCCATTGGTGACTGTTAAATTAGGGGCTGAAAATTATGGGTAAAGCCTAAACACGTTGCGGGTGGACCCCCAGCCCATTACTATCTTGTGATTGTAAATTGAGATCGGTTATCCATGGCCGTTTACATAAGAAAGGTATGGTGCTTCGTCTGGGAATGCACAACGGCAAAAATAAAGGTTTGTTCAGTGAAAATGTCTGCATTTCTGGTACCTTGATTCCTAGAAAACTCCTTGTTTGTTAGCTTTGTACTCGCATTCGGCAGACGGAATGCAAACGGAGGCAAGCTTTCAATAAGTAATTTGGTCGATGTGAACAAGTATATGGCGGTCCCGGTTGTGAGGTAAGTTGCGGAGGACCTGTAGAGGATGTGAACTTTTGAAAGCGTGAACGACGTGACAGTATCGGGCGATGCTATGCGCAGACAATTTGAAAATATACACAATGCTGTTTTTGAGGGTCATCATTCAGCCATTGCTTCCGATAGGAATGTGGACTTTTGCAAACACTTCTGATTGCATTAGTGACCGCCTTGTCTTCTAGTCAGTCGTTATGATGGGTCGGGTTATGGACTTCCTTTTGGGTCGGTGTCAGATTCTGAATAGTTCATACGGTGACCGGAACCGGCGGTTATTTGTGGGAGCTAGATCTGTGGGGATCAACCATGACGGACTATGATCACCCAGAGTTTATGGTGGACCGAAATGTAATGAGAAATGTAGGCTGTTCTGGGTTCCAGGTTGAGGATTTTTGACGATTGAGAAGGCATCTCAGACATAGACGGATGGAAACAGTCCGACCTGGAGTTAGTTTAGTAAAAATCTTGAGAACGAAGCGATAGAGGTGCTTTTTGGGGAGATATAGGTGTCACTAATAATGAAGGTGGTCATACGCTACCGGGATGACATGGGAAAGGCTTAATTAGTTTGGGATGTATTGAGGTCAGTTGAGAATTAAGAAGGACAGTTTAGTGCCCCAGTGGTAAGTCCAGTTGTGGAAGGTTGGACTGTGATGCTAGTGATATTTACGATGGGCATTCAAATGAAAAGCTTTAACTTAGGGAGATAACCTGTATCCGTCAGGGGTGGCCGGGGTAAGAGATGATGTTTATGCGGTTGTTGTTATAACGTCAACGTATTTTCAATGGATCAGCGAAGTGCAACTTTAGTGAGTCTCAATTGCTCAAAACATGGTGGCTGGTCCGAATCAAATAACGAGAACTTTGGGTCGCCCAAATGTTGACAGTTATCACAACAAGCTTATTTCAGCGCTTCTAAGAAGACAAAGAAAGCAGGGGAAAGTGAAAAGGGGTCATTGAATCTGTTTAAGAAAAAAAATAGAGAGAAATGAATTGGAGCGTCGGATTAATCTTCACGTTGATTCATTTTACGGTGCGAAATTGCGAAGCACTCTTTTGGTAGTCGTCTTTACCGGCAGTCACCAGGCCCATCCAGTAAGAGAATAGAGAACATCACAGAAGAATTTATGAAAATTTGGCCAGAGGGGAAGGTCGGAGATCGGCAAAATTGACAGAGTCAGGGTGGTTGTATGGAATACTCAAAGCACCAAAATCCGAAGCCGCTTAATCTGCCGAGACGACGTCAGACAGACAGCAGCTCCTGGGGACGTCGCTGGGGCTAGCCGCAAGCGGAATTGGTCATAAGCATTTGGGAGGCCGAAGTTATTTGAAGGATTTTAACCTCTTTTCGGCTTTCCGTCATAGTTCGGGCCTAGACTTGGCACCACGCTGGTGATGTATTTATCGGTTACCTGAGGTGGGCTGGCAAAATTAAAATTAATCGAAAGGAAACATACAGAGAAGAAAGCGCTTACGAATGTTGGCGGTTGGTGAATGAGTTTTAGAATTAGAAAATGACAAATAATATGAAGTAGCTGGATATAAGTAGTGCAGCTGAGGTAGGTGAAACAGAGATCCAGAAAAGGTAAACATGCATTTACTGGACAGGTTTGAATATAAAAGGGCGTTTTTCTTCCGTTTTGAAATGATTAACACAAGGGCTGAATAAATGGCTATGATTGTCCGTCCTCCCTTTATCAAACCACTCATAACGGTTTCTACTGATGAAATACTAGAATGCGAAACCTTTCATGATTCTCTTGCATCTCTTTATGTACCGATTTCTACATATCCCAGACTGCAGAGCAGACCCAGTGATCTTAACAAAGATAGTTCTGCGCCGGCATTGTCCATTAAGACAAACGTTTTTGCACGTGTTGCCCCCTGCGAACTTTTTCAAAATTGCTCTATCTTCATCAAGCGAATGAACTTTCTGTACTATAGAAACTATTTTAAATTGTGCTCATTCGGGCTGCACGCCTCTTGGTGCAACTCAAAAAATATACTCTTATTAATATTCCTATATATTACTCGGGCAAAATAGATCACAGGCGAAAAGAGTAAATAAATAAACAGTATATTTTCCTTGATTTTGAGGGGGTTAAATGGAAACATGGAAAATAAAACCAGATGTGACATTTGAATGCATGTGATCGCATGCTCAGAACCCAAAATGCATAATACTAGCCACGAGTTTTGGAGTCTTAACCCTTCGTCAAGACTTCCTGGGGCTTATTACCAGTCGCACACTGTGAGTCATTCCACATTTAGATGCACCAAAGGTGCCTATCACAGGTGCAAAATTTAGCTGAAAGCGACGGCGGGCGTCATTATTCGGCTGGGTTCCTTGAAAATCGAGAGTGTTTATGGTGAAAATGAAGATCAATATGGATGTGATAACCGGAAGGAGATGAGCCACAGCCGGAATGGACTTCATATGAGATGGATGGGAGAGTTGAAGTTAAAAACCTTAAAGAGCCAGTAGAATGCTGTAGGCGAAGCAAAGGGATGCATTGAAGGATGCGCCAAAATGTTTATTAGATGAAATCATATGAAGATTTGTGGACAAAGACAGTGGAACTCACAGGAATGTTCAATGAATCCGTGCGGCTGGGAAAGGACTGGACTGTTGCGTCGGGAGAAAAACGAGTTCGTGTAAGAAGTCAAATCAGTCCTTGAATAAAATTGCCACGAATGGCCTGCATGTTTTCCACTTTTGATGCCAATAATTTTGGCGTTCTGTTATAGTAGGGGTCTGGGAGTTGAGAGTTGCACGACATTCCAGCAGTACTATTAACAGTGTTCTGGCCAGTCGTAATGGTTCGTCTTGGAGCAGATATCCAGAACTGTTAGTCTTATTTCATCGGTTGTCTTTGATTTAAGCGGAACGGTACTGGAGCGCAAGATCTGGATAGCAGCTTCCCAGCAGGGTTGGGTAACCAGCTCATGGGATGGGGCGGAGCTTTCGGCGAAACGATTTGCGCCGCATCTGCACTTTCCGTCTGCCGGTGAATAGGTACTGTGGTCATTGGAGAGCCTGAAAAAGAGCCGGAGAAGGAGCGGGGGGGGCAGTCATTGAATTGTTATGCTTCGTGTTGTGGTGAGTACATAAAACCGGAAAAAGCGGAAATAGTCATTTTCTTACAAATATTAAAGCCTAAAGATGACTATCTTGAAACGCGCAGGAGGAGGAAGTGGTTCAGCAAAGGGCCGCGTGCAACAAACTTTCCGCCTGCTCACCCTCTATAAGGCGTATGGCTCAATCAGTCCTAGGCTGCATGGTCCTTAATAACAGCGTATTTCCCAGCCATCATTTGACGGCTCTGCAGAAGCAGATGGCGATAGTACGATAGGACGGCTAGTGCAAGGGTTACGGAACAAAACACTATCTGTTCTGTTTGTGGAAGTTTCCTGACCTACGGGCCCACTGTACATGCAACAGGGGATCGGTTATAACTGATCTTGTGTTATCTATTGCCGATTTCTACAGCATTGAATTTCCAGGAAAGAGCACCACTGAAGTGGGTAGTGGATGGCAGCATGGGCTGGATGCTAGGATACGAAGTTATAAAAAGGTGGGAAAGGGACAGGCATGAGAATTTTGGGATCCGTCATTTGTGTTTGGACAGCATGACGGCAACTTGCACCTCACAGTGGTTTCAAAAAGTGGATGAATATTTGAGAAAAGGGAACAGTCTTTTTGGTAAAGATATTTTTGTTGAGTGAAAGGTAGCCAAATCACTGATAGTGGCTCAGTAGCTCCTTCAACGCTTACGCCGAACACTGCAGGGTTGGAAAGCTTGAAATGAGTAGGTCCTTCGAATTTTGCTAAATGAAACCGCTGGCGCTAGGTTTTTATAGGTGTTTATTAGTGTTAAGCCGCCAACGTAAGTCGCCGTTTGTTACTTTGGGAAATTGTTCTAAGTCTCAAGTTAGACGTTGTGACAATAACAGATCAAAGATTGTGTCACTGAACACATAGAAGGCCTGGTATAGATTGCTCTGAACCTAGTAAGCGATCCTATTATTAAATGTCATGATCGCCAAGGGGGCTTAACTCGGCCGCAGTTAAGAAGCCTCTAAGTTAGCAGTTGAAAGATCCAAAAAGAATATCAACATAAAATTTGCTCCATAGTGTAAAACATTTTGGGAGGAAAAGATGAGGTCTGGGGACTATTCTGGCCCTGAGAAAAAGGATTTAGGAGGGACTATGGCGCAATGGATAGGCCTTTGACGGAAGGTTGAGTGAATTCTAAGAATGCGAAATCTAGACAATGGAAAAACTTAGACAAAATCAAGTCAAACCCCTGTGCCGTGGCCACGGAGGACCAAAGTGAATCAAAGGGCATCGTTCCTTTAAGCTTACACTGGAAATTCCTGCTAAGTACTTGACGAGAAGGTACCGCATGCCCGAGGAAGGAACCATCAGGTTATGTCGCGCAAATGAATATGGCATGACAAAGTCATATAGCAAATATGACCTAGAACTGGTAAGCCTACCTTCACGAGACCGGAGATTTCTTCCGGTAAGGTTAGTGGTTTTACTCGCCCCAGTAACCTATAGCATTACATGTACAGTAAATTTTAGGCCATATGAAAGAACAAAGCAGGATATCTAACCCGGAGGTAATTGGCAGCAGATAATTCGTGCATTCCCGGAGTTCCATGGGAAAAAGACAGAGAAGGACGGTTTACGTGTTCTTTATTGAAGAAAATTCTATTTGTCAGGCATCACGCTACTGGACAAGACGTTCCAGTTCACCGATAAGTTTATAACCGAAGAGGGGCTTGTCGGATTTAAGAAATCCTGCAAAATCATGGTGTCCCCAAAAAAGAAGTCAGAGTTGGCTCGGGGTGCCAGGGGAAAAAAGCCTCTACTGTGAAGAAGAAATAGCGTTAGAGCTAGAACACTGCTGGTGGTGGCTGGAACCGGAAGCAGTTTACGGCTACTGGTGGGAACCACCTGAGGGTGGTTTAGCAATTTGGAACCGAACCGTGCCTGGAGCTCGCCAGTGAACCCATATGAGTAGGTTTTAGGGAGCAAACGTTTACGAGGAACAAAGCGGAAGACTTTCAACACGCCGAAAAATCAAACGAATCTCTTATATGAGGAGCGCCAGTAACCAGATTAAGAAGGCCATTTTGGCAGGTGAAGCTGGATCCACGCTACCCCTTGAAACAAGATTTTTGGCAGTTAAACAACTTCCTACAAGTTCCTTTATTGGGTTTTTCTATTAATTAAATGTAGCAGGGATGCCGTTAGTGAGGCGGTAGTTCTTTGGCCATAATCGGTCCTCGTTTGCGATGGGGGATTATGTTAGTGTCTTCCTTTGACGAAGGAATTTAGCGCAACCAAAAAGATGGTGAACGTCATGGGCAGCAGTATTGTTACGTCTCTTCCACCATGAACCATGAGTACAGGTGGAAGGCCCTCGGAACATGCACCTAAATTCTGGCGCATCCGTGAGTAGGGCCTAGACATGTTTTGATAGGCGGGCTCTAAAGAGAATGGAGCCTGGCTAATTGGCGGAACAAAGTGAGGGATTTCTGAGGGAGGACCGAATTTCAGAGGACCCGAAAATATGGAACTAAGCATTTCAGCTGTTGGTTTGCGGCGATACAATGTGGGTGTTGATCGATGATAGGCCATGTATCTTCTCTGGTTTTCAACATTCGGAACGGTTTACCTGCTTTATTTTGGCTGTTTTCCCGATTTATTGCAACCCTAATAAAAGCTCGATGTAAACCCGGTAACCAGCGATGCAGACGCATACTCATGGGATTGTGAATGGACTTCTTGCATTGGGCGGCTTGTTATTTGATTTTTACGGAGGGCCGTGACAAGTGTTTTGTAAAGTTGTTCAGAAGAAAGCTTATTCACTGGAAGCTAAGAGCTACTGCAGGGTTGGTCTGACAACGGTTGCGTATCATTTGTCACAAAAATGCCATCAGCTGACATCGCCAGATTTGGGGACATGCGAGCATTGGAATTCTATTGATAAATGAAGAAGCAGAACGCCAGCTTCTGGTCATTCCCTAGAAAGTTGTCTACAGGCTTTGTCCACAAATCGGATGTTCCATCGGTGAGGATTAAGGCAACCAGTGATTTTTCCAATTAAGTTTATAGGAAAAATTCAACAGGTAACTTAGTTCTAGGCACGTTTGCTGGTGCTATCGAAACCCTTCGAGGTTAAGCCTTTGCAGACAGAATTTGAGCCAAGTAGCTGAAAGCTTTTCCGCGGAAGCGGCGTTCGCTTCCTGAAGGATGTTGGGGTTGCTATATACTAGAGTCAAGCCGTAGGGAGATTTTAATTGCAGCGGATAGCACGAAGGGCCCTTGCTGTCCGTCGAGGGAGGAGTCATGTTTGGGTGTTTTGGAAGGTCTTCATTACCATATATTGGGCAGCACACACTCAGACAAATCATATTCTTTCTAGAAGCCCGGAGGCCAGCGGGTATCAACTGGCAGGTCGGCAATATCAAAACGCATCTACCGAGTTTCTGCAAAGAGGTAGCTCATAGATGTGAGTGGAACGTATGGGTGAGTCGTAAAAGTTGGTCTAAATCAGGAGGCTTAACGGTCATGAGAGGCGGTGCGAAAAGTGTAATCGTTTGGTGTAACTGGTGTGCCACGTTATTTGGTGTTCGATGCATTGTCAGAAATGTGTTTAGTGGTGTGAACCCAAGGAGGATTGGCTTATCTAAGTTACGGAGCCAGGAAAATATTTTTGAAGATGAAAAGGTCTGGCTGATATTGGGCAGATATTGGTTGGGCAAGTGAAGCTTGTCAAAGAGGCCTGTGCAGCTGCAGTGATGTCCAGGAGTGTGAAATTCTTTGCGTCGGCATGCCACCTAAGTAATTTAGAAACACTTTTGCTCCTAGTCGCCTGGCAGAGATTTCTAGGCTAGGAAAACCGATCGCTTTTAACGGCACTATTAGAGATTTTTCTGCCTGAAATATGCCACATTTGTATTTGTCAGGGTGTTCCAGGGAGAAAGAAACTTTGGTCATGTGGTGTTCGCTTTTCCATGGCAGCCATTCAGTGTAAACATCTTGGGTTACAATAACCCTAGATAGCTCACGTGAATGCCCGTGGTTTCCGATCTTATCGCTGCATACGGATTCATGTTAGTCTCGTTGGGACGAAGAGCAAGGGTGTATTGGGGTGTTTTGGTATGTTGTGGAGATCCGGAGCCGCACGAAACACCTCCCGTTGCGGACGAGTCTCATTCGCTGGAATCCTGATTTACTTGTGTGCGGAAACGACGACAGCCTTTTCTTACAAACCTTTAACCTGGGTAGAAGGAAAGCTAATGAGAAACCGCAAGGGGATCATGCTACAGTCTTGAGGGGTTAACTTGCGTGATCAAGCAAGCCAACGAGGACACTGAACCGTCCCAAATTCACCAGGCAATAGAAGATGAGAGATAATCAGTAGTCCTTCATGAAAGGTTGGAATGAAATGTTTGACCCCGGCTCTCCAGAAACAAATGTACCCAAGATTTGCGAGTGGTTCTTTTACGGAATACATTGTACGGACCCTGGAACAACCAGGTCTGGAATCCGAGATTATGAACAATATTTCGAGATTCCAAAGTTGATTTTATTCAGGGTAATGAGAACCGCAGGACTGGAAGGAATGCAATGGCATCGCTGTGCCGCTGGCAGCTAGGCCAGACTGCCCTCCGTCTTTTTTCTCTCTTCCAGGCCTTATAGTCCTGTTTGGATAGAAACAATTCCCCAATGCTCTGGCGATAATCCGATCCTGGAAAGACGATGTATCCCTTACCATACCATGCTCAAACTCCTTCCTTCCTGGCCTAATTTTAATGTTGTCTTGCGCATGACTCTCGTATGTCGAGAGATATACAAAAACAAACAAGCCTCTCAAATCACTAGAGGTCGCTTTCACCCCCTGTCTCTTCGATTCACTTAGTCCGTGTTTCCATGTGCGTCATCTATGTAAAAAATTGATCTTGCCTTGCGCATGCATCTCACAATCGAGAAAATATACATTATCATTATCATTAGTGCGCAATGCCAAGGAGAGCTGGAGCGCGGATTTCGTAAATTTTGTCCCCCAAGTCGATTCTCAGGCGAGCTGGTACCGTCACGGCTGATCCTCCAGTAAGTTCACCGTAACTGGGGAATATAGGAAGTACAAGCATTAAGCCGGGCCTTACAATCGAAGGAATCATGAAGGGCGTGACCGGTTGGCGGCGACCCAGTGGCGATCACTCCCAACGTAGCTTATGATCAATCACACCACCCTTAACCTCTCCTAACCTTGTTGTTGAAGCCTGGGAAATTACTTGCACCAAAAAGAAAAGCCTTGCCTTCGTAGACCAGATGTCAGCAGTTGGCTATTGAGTTTGTAGCTGACTCCAGTTACATGCATTTCGGCACTCGGCAAATTATAAGACCCGACAAACTTCGTTGCTGCTTGGCGGCACAGTGATGCCATTGCATTCCTTCCAGTCCTGCGGTTCTCATTACCCTGAATAAAATCAACTTTGGAATCTCGAAATATTGTTCATAATCTCGGATTCCAGACCTGGTTGTTCCAGGGTCCGTACAATGTATTCCGTAAAAGAACCACCCGCAAATCTTGGGTACATTTGTTTCTGGAGAGCCGGGGTCAAACATTTCATTCCAGTGTTAGGGAGACCATGGGTGAATACGAGGTCAAGGATATTATTTCCTTTGTTGGGGTTTTGCGACATGCTGTGTCAATCCTCGTGCGTGGGCTCCGCGAACGGAGTTAAAGAACTGCGAAGGGGCAGACTTGGTGGACCAACAGGTCTCAGGAGCATTAAAGTCTGTTGCTATGAGTTTCAATTCCCCATGAATGGATGGAACGTACTCCTCAATCTCCTTGATGAGTTGAGGCAGCTCGAAGTTGTTTGATGATAGAGGTCGATAAATACATTCAAATTGCATCAGTGAGTTATGCATACAGATTGAGAGCCACGAAGTGTGAGACAAGATATCTAACACTGGATGCCAGATGGAGCGAAAAGAAGAATTCAGGCTTAACGTAAGCCAGGTCATCATTCTCAAACCGATTCGCTTTTCGAGTGCTTCATCTGCCAATTGTGTTCTTGAATTATTTCACACAAAGCGATCCCTAAGGAGCAGTTGTACTGCCGCATACATTAGAAAGCATTCGCAAAATTCCTTTGGACAATTCCCATGTCCTAGAGCATCAGCGACACCGGGAATGGCGTAGGGATCATCTGAATTGCCCCGCGTCTTCATAAATTAGAAACTACTGTTGATTATCAAAAGGCCTTTTAATTTCTGCAAGCAGTTTAACCGGTCTCGCTGCTTCTGCCAACGCCTTGCATTCAGCTGCATGCTGCTTATGAAGCAGCACGATTTTACCCCCTAGGTTAAATTGGTTCAAATTCCCTATTAGAAATTGCTGCACCTTGTACTAAACGAAACGTCCTGTCATCAACACCGTTTGCGGCACTCAACAATTCTCTATGGTGTTAATGGATCTGCGTGAAAATGCCTAAAATACATAATCTGACCAGAGGCAACAGTCAGTTATTTGGCAAAGGTTATCGCTTATATCTGGGCGTCCGCAGCCATCCAAACATTGATGAAGCATGTTTGGAAATGCTTGATGATTCACATTTTACTTGGCTGGTCTTTATTTCCTGCATTTATTTGAAAACAGGCTGTTCTGTCCTTTTGAATAAACCTGGAAATTTGCTAATTTGAAACCAATTATTGCCGTTTTACTATTATGAGCAGAGTAAACCCACTTTTGTCTCTCATCTTTCTTACTGATTTATGCCCGTTAATTGTCTCGAATCATCTGAACTCGGTTAATTGCGAAGTTGTACGACATTTCCGTTTATTAAGCAGGATAAATCACGCGCAAGATGTATTTTTCTGTCCGCCTACCACCGTGTTCTGACACAAACGACCTTTGATAACCATGTCGCTTTCACGTGTTCCCTGAATTTTGCTGTCATCCAATCACTCATGTTTTACTTGTGTTATTCAAAAATTCATATTGTTTCATAGTTTTCCTCCAGATGTGTTTACATTTTAAATGGTAGTTATATTTGTGGTCCCCTGCTTGCAACGAATGCATAACACCATCGCATACCCCAGAAACAATGGTTTATCTGATTTGACCACCAGTTGTGAGTTTCCTCAGAGTCCATCTTCAGGCTGCATGTGATATTTGCAGTAAGCGTTCATTTCTAACCAGCATCCTTCATGTGAACTTGCACGAACTGCCGAGTCCTATGGCCTACATCATGGGTTGCTTTTATTGTTAGATTTATTGTTTTAGCTTTTATGGCTCAACCTGTCCACATTTACATTTAGGCACTTGGTGCCTTTTTTCTAATTTCTGATCAATTCGCACGGACTTGGTGCACATAGTTTATTGAAATTAACCCTTTAACTTCTGTGCGAACTACTCATTAACTGGCTGCGATAAGTAACACGGAAAGTTACATGTTTTTACAAAGCACAAATCAATAATCTTTGCTGCGGCATCAGGCATAAGTCGGCAGTCCACCAGAGAATTGAACAGCCTAGTTTATGTGACACGTTCCTCCGAAGATGTTGAAAAATCGTAGGCACGCTAAAAACCTTGGCAGTAGGGCGAATCCATTTATTTACACACTTAGTGATACCAGTTTGATAGACGGTGCCAAGATACACACAGTCGAACGGGAATTCGAAGACATACCCCGGAAGACTCAGTAACTGCAGTTTTCCCAGTTGACATCATCAGAAGGAACAACCTCAAATGCTTATCGTGCCGTAGTGATGTTTTCTATAAAGAGAATCCTGAGGAAGTTACGATGTTTAGCGCATCCAGGTGCGAAGTCTTTAGTTACACTGTCAGTTTATCGTCATGTGTGGATTGCGGTAGTCAGTAACCTTGTGGCTATCCGATATGTCGAACTTCTTGAAGAGCATGGTTAAAGTAGGTTCTTGCGTAATAAAGCAAGCACCAGCTATTTCAAATGAGGGCAAAGAAAGGCCAGTATGAGTACATGTTTATTATCCAGGGATTATCACAAAGGCCAGACCATGGATTGCAATATCATGGCTTAAACCTGTTATAACGATATCTTTCTAATGACAGAAAGTAAATTACCTTCTGTTTGTGGCTTGTCCACATCACAGCTCAATGGAACTGTCCTGCAGAAAGATGAGCACTTAAGGAACCTCAGACCGGACTAGAATAAACAGACGGCTGGGTTTACTGCTCTTGGCAAAATTGTCACCCCTCCCACAGGTGAGTTAGACTGCTCAGTTTTGGGAGTCGAGCCTAGCTGCTACGGCGGATAAGCAGTCGTTTGGGTGCGTGGGGCATTGGAGGGCAAATTAGTTGAGAATGACGTTAATGTTCTTCTGCTTAGGGAAGGCAAAACAAAGTTATCCTCTGCGTTGAGTTTACCAGCTAAGTTAGCCGGCATACCATGTCTAGCCATTCAATTGCCTCAGCCGTCATTGCCAAGCGGCAGAACTGAAGACTTAGTCGATTCCCTCTTCCGGGATATTTGGCGGATGTGGCCACGATAACTTGCACTTCATTTTTCTACCACCGTCCTGTGATTTTCGCAGTTTCTTAGACAAGACGGTGAAAAACTGATTCTAAAATAGACATCATATACTCTTTAGCTAGTCGGTTGAACCAACATTGCAAACAGGTTTCAGAAAAGACTTTAAAATACGCGTCGCCCGGTAACCTGAGCCCGGACAATCTCCCATCCCCTTCCAAATGGCCTTTGCTCCAGGGTTTTTTGTCTCCATTATTCATTATTATTTGTGATCACGAGATCGCGCAGACACAAGCCGAAAGGGGTTATTGAGGTCTTTGGGTGACCAATGCTCAGCGGCTACTCATATCGCGGTTTTTATGTCCCTAGCAGAGTTCTCTGTCTCACAGGTTTCACCCACAATGGATTGATGAGTAAAACAAACTTTAAAACTCTGAGCAGCTGCATTTCTATCAACCCACTGCTGGAAACAATAGGTAGCGCAGTCCTGAATATCCTTCGCAACGACTAATGCGGTATGAAACAGTTAGCGGAAATGAACATTGTAGGGAACGTCGAGTGGCCGCTACTGGAAAGCCAACCGCGAAAGGACGGCTGGTCGTCTTACTAAGGCCTTCGACCTTGAAAATATCCAATGTTTAAGGTAGCTGGAGGTGTCACATTCGAAATTTTTATACTCGGATAAACAGTTTTTCATCCAAATTTCCATGTTGGGGTGCTAGCTCAAGTCCATTCAAATGACGTGCGCAGTTCACTTCAAAGTTGGACCTGCTCAAATTCCTATTTTTATGAATGAAACTATTGTCATCTAGATCTCAGATGCTTGAAGACACCAACGGTGGATGCGAACCGTAAAGTAAGAGGAGCGTCGTACCCATCACATTTCCAAATCCAAGTGAACGGTAAGGAGCAATTAAGCCAACGAAAAGAACAGTATCACTTGCAGGGTGATTTAGTAAGTAATATCAAAACAAACCCCAAGGCATGGTACGCACGTGCATATTCCAAGACATAAATCAGAGACTACGTAGCCGCCTTAGAATAACCAGACGGTAACCTAGCGTTAACCAAGTCCAGAAGGGCAGACATCTTGATGGAAACATTTGGGAGTATTTTTCAGTTTGTCGGATGAAGTGAATGCCAACCTGAAACTCCCAAAACTCTACAGACCCCGTAAATTCCGAAAAGCTTTGCAAAAAGGAGCAGGTGAATTAAATTTAAAGCGGCATTTCTGAACAAGGTACACCCAGAAATCTAATAGCCACTAACGAAACTACTTGCAGTTTTTGTCACTCAGCTCTAAAATGCATTTACCAATTCGCTGCAAGCCGCATAAGTCCAGTGACCATTTTTGTAAGTTCCATTGTTTCTTTATCCACAATTTTTCATATATTTTCGTCCCGTAAATTGCCTGACGCAACCTTGAAGGTTTCTTGCTATTTCATTTTAAGCATTATTTTGACTAGTGAATGTTGTTGATTACCATTCTTCATCCACCTCATATGATATCCAGTGTGATTTCGACTGTTCTTCGTCCCAGTACTACATCCATGTTGATCATCTTTACTATTTTACCCTCCTTATTTTTGATGAACCCGGCCACTTGAAAACACCCACCATTTCCTCCCTGCCAAATTATGCTCCTGCGATGAGCACCTTTGATACTTTTAGACATGGATTGACTCGCAGTGCGCGACTTATAGTCAGCCCCAGAAAGTTTTGGTGGTGGATTATCTAGCTCTGATTTGAGGCCCGAGAACTCATGATTAGCTCATCTCACTGCAGGTTATGTTCATGAGAGCATAGAAACGGTATCTTCACGACTAAATTTTTGTTTGACGAATTACACTGCGCCATCTGTGTGCAAATTTGATCTCGCCTTGCGCATGACTTTCGAATTTGGAGAACTTTACCCATTATTATTATTATTAAGGCTGCAACAGTAGTGGAAATAAACACAGTCGGACCAAAATATATAGTGAAGTCTAGGAATCGGAGAGACTAACTCGCGCTGATTGTGTGTGCCTAAAGAAAATCATCAGAAGGCAAATACGCGAGCACCAGGTAAAACAGTGCCATTTAAGTAGCACAACAGGGATTCATAGTGGGAAAGTCTGACCTAACAAGCTTCTGCTCTTTCTGAATACGGTTAATAGAAGACTAGATTGAGGTTACTGGGTCAAAATCTGCTACATGGGTCTTAGTTAATCCTTTGATTCAGTAACCACAATTATTTGGATTACAAATTGAAAGAAAGGAATAACACTTGGGTGAAAAGTTTCTCACGAGACGAACGTCAAGCGTTAGGGTTGGAGGGTGCGCATCGTTCCCCACCGACGTGCCAAATGGTATGTCCCACGGGCCGGTACTTGGATTCACACCCTTTCTCATGTTTGTAGGCGACATAGCAAAGAGCACGCGCGACATATGCTATTTTTTCGTTGATGTCAAAGAAGAAGTTGGAGACCTAGAGGAGGACATCATCACCGTCAAAGCCTGGTCACGCAAATGAGGCTTTAGGTTCAACTTGGCCAGGTGTCAAAGGCTGGCCTCTGGAGGGGAGCACGGATGGAATGAAATAGATAATGTCGTAGAGGTTCCCCACGCCAAGGTTCTTGGCGTTACTATGACGAACATCTTTACACCCATCGAGCATCGCAAAAGCGAGGAGAATTAGACTAAATGGGAGCATTTTGGGCCTAGGTCAACGATAACTTGACGGCAACCCGAAGTATTTGGGCCCCTTTACGTGACTGTCGTAAGACGCCATCTGGAATATTGTGTTTAAGCCAGGGTGCCGGAAATGCAGAAGGATAACTTGCTCAGAAAGGTAAATAAACTGGAAATCAAAGTGATGGCTGGCCAAAAGAATGAAAGCCGCAGCGAAAGACCCCACGACCCGAGTATTTTTTCCCTTCAGATGCCGACAAATGCATGGTGATCTAATCGATACTCTTAAAATACTGAGGAGTCTTTTATGTTTATAACCTGAAGATCTATTCACTTTTATGCCAGGCAACAGCTCGAGATGGCATAGCCTCGAACTACAGCGCGACCACAGGAGACTTCAAATGATGGCTGGCTTATTCAGCAGTAGAGCAATTTCACCATGGAACGAATCAACAGGTTATGTCGTTAGGAGTGATGATTTGACTGATGTAAAGGGGTGCTGGATATCTGTTGGTGGCGGTATACGCAGGGTTAATACAATAAATTCAGGTGTGGGCAAAATGTATATCTACTGGATGTGATGCTTCACGTAATACGTTGCCTTTAGGAAACGAAGGAACATACGCATTGTTGGAGTCTACGGATACTGGCAGACACTGCACCGAACTGGGCACTGAAGTAGCCGGAATCCAGGTGCTTGTCCTATGCAGCGTGAACTCATCTGAACTCTTCTCGCCTCTAGTGCAGCACGGAAGCCAGATGGGAATCCCCAATGCCAATGCCATTGAATCAGCACAATATTGTGGATGGCACCGCCTGTCTCCATCATAAAAGCGGCGGTTTCCAAATCGGGTATTCAGTGAGCAGCCAGTCCACTGGACTTTACATTAGGGAATCTGTCAGCCCACGGGCTCTTGTCTACCCCTGTTGAAGTTCCTTGCATCTTCTATGGCCTGCTCATCTTACAATCTGGCATTAACCTGCAAATATATAGCTTCCAGCTCCAAAAGTGTTCTTTACCGCCATTCACGCAGCACCCGGCAAAAAGCAAAACCCAGCTGCCTGTAAGTTACTTTACACATTCCCTACAGCCACCGATAAATGAAACAGTTCTCTTCCCGTAGGTCACAAGATTATATAGGGCACTGCCACTTACAGTACATTTTGATGAAAAATACTTCCGTCCGTTTTGTTTCGAACCTCGGACCGCCTCGTTTTCATTCTTAAGTCTACGACAACAGTCCGGAAAGGCTCTCTTTCCTGCCTTGGCCACTTTCTACAGCAGTAGAGTCACGAAATATCCCCAAAATGCAAATTTTGCCCGGGAAAGACTTGCCTTCTGATTAAGCGTTGGTCTCTGTTTTCATCGCCCCACCAGCCCCGAATCCCACCGACCACACCAGTTTCAAGCTCACAGTCAACAGCCATCGGCTGAGAGCTCTATCACCAGGGGCCGGATCTCTCGCTTTATCTGCATTAAGTAATTCATTAAAACCTCATATTATTGCTTCCCTCCGGTCCATCGCAAACTGCCTTAGTTACCTCGCCCGTAACACCAACGTCTACCTACCTAGAAATCACCTTGCTGTTGACTCTGCTCTACGGTCTCCATATACGAATCACGCAGAAGGAAGTGGCCCAGAGCACTGACCGTCTCTTAGTGGATTATCTGACCTCCTTCTTATGATCAAACTGCTGCGGCCACTCATGAAACTCCAACCATCCGATGCTTGCGATTCTGTCTTCTGTACTGGCATCAGCCTCGCCCCTTCCCATTCCATACGTTTCATTAACATGATTTGTTAGTCCCCTCTATAACACTCACTTGCCTGACGCCGAGCATTCTTCTCGGGAATTAACTCTCCCCAATCGCGGCATCATTAAAATCACAGAAAAGGCGACTGCAACATACTACTCTCTGACTCAACTACACTATCTAGCAACGGCCCTGACCATGAAAGGCTACTGAGGCAATCTAATGTCATTTCACAGGGTTGCAAATTGTCCCCTTTTCCCTCAGCCAAAGCAACTGCTTCATGGGGCACAGTCTATCTACAAGAAATTTGTGTGTAACTATTTATCCCCTCACCCTCCAACAGAAGCTCACACAGCTTCTAGTCTTTCCTCATCCCAAAATGTCCACGCAAAAGAGTCCACCTTTTACTTGCTAACACTTCCTCATTAGGAAGGGAAGTTGGTTCTGCAAGGTCCCTTATAATCTCCCCTTACCACAAAGTACTTATAGTAATCGCAACTTTGTTGCTGCACTCCTGCATTGTCAATGGCTATTCACTGCTGGGTACCGAGCCTTTTCAAACCTGTTGCTCCGGACGTTTTGGAGGATGTCTCGCCTGATCTGAAGCTCCCAATTTCTCCCTGCACCGTTAATCAACTCTCATAGTGCAGCACTTAAAAATCCTTATGGTTATCACTGTCATTCGAAGGTCAGGTATTAGTTATTTTTTAGATATGCCGTTCGGGAGATCTGCTATTTATGGGCTTTACTATTGACTCGCTTTATTTTGCACTAGGCTACAGGTCTCCAGCCAAAATTACGGCCCGCAACTTCTGTCTACCCAACAAAAACTGGTCAGGACTCCTTTCATCACTACCCTGCGAAACATCACCTCGAGTAAAAAGTTTCGGAAGTGGCCTCAGGCCGGTGCCAAAGTCTCCATTATAATGAACTCCTTGCTCCAAATTGACATGGATCCCAATCACATGCTAAACCAGAACGATCTACTTCTTGTCCTAAACCCCAACTTACAAACGGCTCTCTTTAAAACAACCTTCCTTTGTGTCTCTATAACCTCAAATTTCACGGCGATCAAAGCCTCAAGTTTAGTCATCACCAGCTTATCTCCATGAGGGGCAAAATCATGGCGCTTCAAAAGAAGTTTCAACTAACTGGCGCCTTTTCTAGCATTCTTTGTCCTCACTGACTAATTATGGTCCTCAGTCTAATTAAATAAAACCACCTAATAATCCAAGAAACAAACAGGCTTCCCAAACCAGACAAATGGGGAGGAATAACCAAACATCCTCCGAAGAAGTGCACTTGTAATCCTCGGGAGTTACAAATATTGTGACCTCCGGGTCGCTGAAAGTGCAAACTCAAACAGGCTTTTCACAGTTTTTCAGCGATCACGTTTCTTCCTCCCTCTCTAGAACATCGGAACTGTCCCTTCCAGGTTACCATAAGAAAAATTACACTTTTAACATTTGAGTGTTTTAATCCTTAAACTAGTAAACTCACCGCCACGACGAAACTTTACTTCCTCGAAGTCCCAGATGGCACCTCCCCAGCCCGCAATCGCTTAACCAGCTCAGATAACTCCCTTCCCCTTTTGAAGCTGTTCACCCTATCAATGGAAAAGGCAAATTGTCCATCCAGTGCAAGATTCCATCAGGACTTGAAACCTTCCGACTAGTGAACCGCACCTCCAGGGTCATCAAGGTAATGGAGAGGGTAGTCAGTTCTCAAATATAAGGTTCTCTTGTTCATGCAATCTGCTCCATATTAGTCGCCAATGCCTTGTGAAAGTGAATTAATAAGCTATCTGGCAATTCAATCGTCCTAATGATTTTTAGGAAGAGACAAAAGTTGGCAAAGAGGCTCATTTTCAGTGATTCGTACTCATGCCATTTGACCACCATATAGTCACGAAAATTTCCTTTAGGATGGGTTGAATCGGTCCGATGAGAATATTTGTGGGGAGGGGATTTGTGTTGCTACATGCATTACCTGAATACACAAAAACATGCTGTGTTAACTGTTTTGCTGTCTAGGGTTTGCGTTAGGACAGAGGATAGGCCGGAGATTTGAAGCAAAGCACAAATCGTTCTTGAGAGCAAAGTAGAAGATTGCGAACACGGATAGCGGCAGCTTCCGCAGTGCTCAAAGGCGATATTCAACCGACCGAGATTGTTGACTCCTGACCTTATACAGGGTCCAAAATGCTTGCATTTTGCTCACGGTGTGCTTAGTCTGTGCTGGATGTGAAAGGACTGCGCTATTAAGTGACTTAGTTGTTCCAGTGTCCAACCATGCAGGGTGGTGCCCACGGATGCGTTCAAACAAGCGCCTGGTCGTGCGGCCGATGTACATTGTCCCACAGGAATATGTGAATGAATAGATACAAAACGAGGCTGCAGAATCAGGGACTTTGTCTTTCAACCATAATGACACCACGGGGCGGGATTTGAACAGGATACGAAGCTTGGCTGCGTAGAATGTCTTATTGATAGCACTAGTCAGTCTTCGTCGTGCTATCTCTGCTAGCGTGTCACCTTTGAATGGCAGAGATATGTATACCGGCTTTCTCTCCACCGTCGCCCTCCTAGGAACTTCCTGTTCTGTCTCCAACATATTGTCGATTAATCTAATTGGGAAACCATTTTCGTTGAATACCCTTGTTACCGTCTGCAGTTCAGCTTCAAGAATATCTTCTGTGCATATTCCTTTCGTTCTGGTTATGAGATATCTAATTAGATTCCTCTCTACATTAAGAGGTACAAAGCTGTGAAAGTTTATGCACTATCTATTCCACGTGGCTTTCCTATGTACTGAACACCCAATTAAGCCATTTTCTCGACGACTTAGTTGCACATCTAAAAATACCATTTCATCGTTCAACTCCGTCTCTGTTGTGACTTTCAAATTTACGTGAGCCGAGTCGAATTTATTCAACAGTTGATTAGTTCTTGAGGGCACAGAAGACATTATCTACATAGCGTTTGCATAAGCGGAGCACTCGTATTTATATCCGGAAGGATCATGTTCCATCTTTGCCATGAAAATATCGGCTAGCAATGGGCCGAGTAGGGACCCCATTGCTGCACCGTTCTAATGGCGGTAAATTCTATCATTGGTTTTAAGCTGTATGTTGTAGATACAGACAGGCAATAGGTGTTTCAAAAATGTTATCGAGAGACTTATCGCTAAGCCACTGTTCCTGGTGTGGTCACAGAGGCATTCGATTTTATCCGTGATCGGAACCTTGGCAAAACGCTGGGTTACGTCTAGAGAAAGCGCTCCCCGTCGTTTCACTCTTAATGCCTTCACGGAGCCGATAAGCTGGAATGTGTCCTGGAGGCCATGTTTTGCTATCCTCTGCCTCACAGCTTCCAACCGCCAAGCCAGGCACAGCATGAGACGGCGAATCGCATACAAAAAGAGTAGATCTGATTGAACTCCATTATTATGACATTTGGGTAGGCCGTACATTTTGAAGAAAGTGGTTCCGTAGACCGGACCTGTTCAAATGTGGTCGAACCTACATCCTATTCTCCAATTTGTATCAAGATGCAAGAAAACGAATTTTCAGTTTGAAGCTTATTACTGTTGTTCAAGCGCATTTTACAAACTTCGACCCGTCGTTTAGAATCACTTCCATTTTCCTATATAATCAGACTTATTAAAAAGAACTATGTCTGCACGCTTATCTGGTCTTGACAACATGATGTCCACATTTTTCTGCGGTTCCGTCAACCGTCTATTAATCTCTGGATTTAATAATGCGCTTTTGATAATTCTGGCGCCATGATATCGATATCGATTGCTCACCTAAGTTGGTTTAAATGCTTGCATTTCCATTTGTGATGGCGCGGATATACTTGGCAACGCAGGACAAGGATTCTCAAATCCAACTTCTGAGCCTGTGTAAAAATTTGGGCCCCAGGGATAAAACTTCTAGCAATGTCTCGTCGAACTTGCAGTGTGACAAATTATGAACAAATTGATCTGCGTTCTCCAGAAGCCTACTCGACAGCTTTGATCCTTCCACTCTTTTCGTCAACACTTGGCGCTTCTGTTTCACCCGTTTTTGTACAGTGGATTAAACATATTCCTCGAGAGATTGTTGTTCATCACACAATTGATTGCACGTGGTATCACGTTCGTTAAGAGCTTGTCTTTCAAGTGACGTTTTAGCAATGTATATCCGGTTTTTTCTTAACAGCTTTTCATACTGCTTTGGAAAATTTGATTTAGTTTTACAATCATCTGAGAACTGAATATGGGCTCTAGCCAGCACGAGTATCTTATAGAATTTAGTATACCTGTTGAGCTCTTTCGATGCAGCCTGGTTCCTGGTGTGTTTCAGTTCCTTGAAAATTCCCACTGAGCACACTAAGAAAAAGCACACGCCAGCAAACAGGCTCTTTTCCAGTGGTTCATACAAATCATATACACCCTGCGCCGATCTGTGTACACAACGTCCATTTCCTAACTCAACGGTCCGTGGCAAAACAAAATTAGACAATTGCTGCTTTTTAGAAGCGTTTAAAATTATAAATTTGTCAATGAACATCAAATGGGAAGCGGCTACGTGGATTGGTGTAGTCCATTTATGAATAAGCATTTAGATGCAACTCTTGCATATCTTGTACTGAAAGGAAACTGGACATTAACTTATTTCATTTAGGTGGGCATAACTGATCCTTTATTTGCTTAACACATGAGCAACTCTGCTCACGGTGAGATTAGTGCTCCATAAACATTTATCTGCGGACACTGAAGCAAACAAAAACTAGGCAACTATCCGCCGAACAACAAAGTTGCACTTACAAATGCAAGGCAAAATGCATAATGCTATTACCACATGCCAATGGGCACTTAATAATCGTAATACAAAATGTATCTATTGACTTACGTGGAAGGCCTAAAAGGAACTTAAATTCCACTACTTAATGCACACTGTAATGACCCGTCGCGCAATTTTATTTTTTGCGGTTTACCACGCACGTAACTGAAATCGTCAGAAACAAACAAAAATCCTCGGCATATGAATGCACTTTTTATTAACAAAATTAGAAATTAAAATGCACAATGAAGAGGCACTGCTAGCCTGTTTTGTTGGCCGGCCGTTGGTGAAAAATGTTCATGTGAATGTTTTCCATTCTGGGAAATGGCATTATTACTTGACAACACGGACAGATGACGTTTATGGTGGCAATATAAACTAACAGTAGCAAACCCTATATGTGACTACAGAACTGAAGCCGCACGGTATATATAAGTCAAATCGACAGATACATACGTCGTCTTTGTTTTCGTTTCGGATACATGTATTCCATATCTTAAAGCAGATTGCTTTAAAAGCACCTAGCAGGCGATTCATCGCTGTCGAGGATGTTTAATACCAATGATCCGATTTTCTGGGGTCGTCTTGAGTGGACTCCCCGCGTCATCTTTTCTTGTGCTGTTTGTATGCTGGTTCCTGGGCATCCTATATAGCAAGAAAAATATAAGGGTTGGAGCAACACAAAGGTGAGGCTACCTATTATCAAGGTCAAACTTTCGTGCCCGACAAAGCCGTTTCCTATGGGCACCTTTCATGTTCAGCTGACCGAGGACGGATGTTGTCATTAAATGAGTCATGACATCCCGAGTCTCATTGCCGAATCTTGATGCTCGCATGTTTGTGGAAAGTCTCGCCTTAAAAAGTAACAGATTTTTAAGTGCAACGTACTACACGTTCGTACTATTGGTCCTGGTTGCCTCTACAGTTAAATAAATTTGCAACGCTGCTTGATGCATGACTGAAATTACAAATATCGCAGGTACCAAGTCTGTTCACAACCAAAATCTAATCTCCAATTATAACTGAACCTAACGTCTATGGTAGTGCTTCGAGTTCGAATCAAGGTTGCTGCTTTGGGAGCTAAAATGACGTATTTTTGGATTAAGAAAAATCTGATTTACGCTCATCTTATGCTGGATCAATTAACCACTAATCAGGTGCACCGCTAGTTGATGCGGAAGCACGTCCAGTTTTTTCCCCTATTTCCTTATGACTAGAACCAACTAGTGGCACAAAAATTTATTACACTCGTAAAACTTCCCGAGGTATCTGGCTCTTCATTCGGATATGCCACATGTGCCTTCGTTAAATCTCCATGGCTTACGCCCCAGTCAGGAGACGTTGAGCCGCTGCTTATTTATTGTGAACATCAAAAAGCTTAGGAACCAGCCACACAGATTGCTGATCCCTTGATCACAGTTTGAAGACTCTAGTGGTTCTAGCTCGGTGCAAGCAAAAATCAGAGCGTCACTTATGAAGAGTTCACACAAATACACGACGTGGAGATATTTGTGGAAGCATTTCATGCAGTAAAAACTGGAAAAAAACGCAAAAACATCGCGACGGTACGTTGAAAATGATACCGCACATTATTCATGTGAACATATGTGGGAGAAAAAGAACAAAAGGAAATGACAGCGGAGAGAATAATAAAGAAAGAAATGCAAGAAAACGAAATAAAAAAACGACTAAGAAGGTGATGAAAAAGAGCAGAGAGAAAAAATGTGAAAGCATTCGAAAGGGAATGGCTGAAAAAAAAGGAAACATCAGGAAAAATTGACATAAGATAAGAAACGTGATGTGAAAATAAAGAAACCATGGATCCAGTGTACAGCTGTTTCATCCAGCTTGTTAGGAATCATGAGCAGTGCATATGGACCGCACCCGAACTGGGACGCGAACTGACGACGAGCGATTCTGAGTCGAACGCCTTAGCCATTACGCTACCGGGCAGGCTGTGAACGGTTTGTTGAAATTCACCACATGATTTTGCACATATCCGTCACTGATTTGCACGGTTACTGTCCGCTAGCTCAGATAAGCATGATCTGACGCACCATATCCTCGAGTAATGGAAACCTTCTGATGGCGAGTAGAACTAGTACGACTGAATGGCTTTTGAATTGACCCTGAACCACAGCTTGAGTTTAACTTGTAGGTAACGTAATTAGTAGTAGCGAGAGGCTTGAATGATGTTATTCAACTGATTAATTCATTCCTACATGTGATTATGATCTTGGTGATGTGAAAATAAAGAAACCACTAGAATCCAAGTGTACAGCTGAGTTTCATAGCAGCTTGTTTAGGATCTTGGCAGTGATTATGACCGTCACCGAACTGGGACGCGAAACTGCGACGATAGCGATTGAGTGTCGGAACGCCTATCTCTCT
>LUCM01001936.1:0-23311 GCA_008360955.1 Fasciolopsis buskii | reverse complement strand
CGATCGACCCCTACTCAGAGATGACTTCTGTGCAGGTAGCCTAAGTACGACGAAGGCTTTGGATATGACCTACACAGCTTGATTACTTGGTACATATTAGTAGTAGGAGATTGAATGTTTTCATGAAATAATTCATTCCACATGTGATATGATCGGTGATGTGAAAATAAAGAAACCATGGATCCAGTGTACAGCTGTTTCATCCAGCTTGTTAGGAATCATGAGCAGTGCATATGGACCGCACCCAAACTGGGACGCGAACTCACGTCGAGTGTTTCTTATGCGTAACCTTCTGCCTTTACTTTACTATCACAATTTAATTTTCTTTTTTGTCGTAATACTTGTTTCCTTTCTGTCGGATTTTTCACTGACCTTGTCTTTGGCATTTCTATCGACCTTGAATATTTTTTTATTTTGCATTCTTCACATTTGGTGCATTCGCTTAGTTTTTTGTTCGTATTCACTAATGTTGCCATCTGCGTTGCTCAAAATATTAAATCAATAATACGCTGTAAATGTTAGTCTTCTCCGTATATCAGTAAAATTACCCCAAAGCCGTATGATATTGTGCATTTTTCTGAATCGGCACTGGCTGACCGTTTACGGGCATTTCCGTGCCCCCTGTGCTCCTTGGATATCATACCCAGTTCTTGGATATCTATATTACCAAATTTAATTTTCAAAATCAATATTAAAATCTGTTAAGAAAAAACCGGATATATATTACTAAAGCGTAGCTTCAAAGATAAGCACTCAACGAACGTGATACCACGTGCAATCATATCGCGGAATTGCAGCGAACAGTTGTGATATCATTTTATGTGCACGACCAATTGTGTGATGAACAACAATCTCTCGAGGAATATGTTCAATTCACTGTACAAAAACGGGTGAAACAGAAGCGCCAAGTTTTGAAGAAACGACTGGAAGGATCAAACCCGTCGAGTAGGCTTCCGGAGAACGCAAATCAAGTTGTTCATAATTTGTCAGACTGCAAGTTGGACAAGGCATTGCTAGAAGTTTTATCCCCGGGGCCTAAATTTGTGCACAAATAGGCTCAGAAGTTGGATTTGATAATTCTTCTCCCCATTTGTCGAGACTGTCCTCGCCGTCATAAATGGAAACGCAAGCATTTAAATCAATTATGTTGAGCGATTAACAGTATTAAATCCATAACATAAGAGACGGTTAATAGAACCGCAGAAAAATGCAGACATCATTTTATTAAGACCAGATAAGCGTGCAGATATAGTTTTCCTTAAAATTCTATTTATATAGAGAAAACGAGATCCGTTCTGAATGAGTTTAAGGACACTACTTGTTTCGCAACTGCAATAAAGTCTCAATTCTGCGCATTCCACTTGATTGTTGATGCCAAGTTGCTGTACAGTTTCGATCCTAAGAAATGGTGTTCAAATTATGCACAAACACAGGTTTTGTTCCCGCCACTGCTTTTTTCATTTTGTTCATCTCTGTCCTTTGGTTCTGCACCGCATTTCATTAACGTAGCAGGATAATCGACAAAAATATCTAAATAGATTTATTGACAGTTCAAAGGAGCATGCTTTTTCCACGGGCGTTCCATCTTTAAATCCGTCCACTTTTTTAATTTGTCCTGCATGTCGCCATCTGTTTAATTTTCTTGCACTCAAAACTTTCTTTTTTATGTCTTTTACTTTTCTTGTCTTCATTTAACTTTTTGTTCATATTCGGGACTATGCACGGGAAACCGACTCCCGAATCATTCCGCAATAATTTATATTGACTAGTGTAACCAATTATATCCGTATATGAACATCTGGATTTCACTATTTTGTCCTCACACGGCTGCGAAACTGCATAAATCTACTCGGCGCCAAACAAACACCGAACTCTTACAACACCAGTGCAGGCCGATTAGCCTTGACAGTGGAGGCCACTAATCGATGAGCGCCATCAGGTATGATTATTCACCCTTAAGCTGAAGTTGCTTTTCTTTCGAAATTACTTTATATCGAATAGATGGACGAATCTGTTAGACTGCTGATTCGATCGTACATTATGATTGTGCTGCCTGCTTTGTCCTCGGCGAATCTTTATAAATATACCAGTGTTATTACTATTTAAGTACCACATACGATTTTACCTGAATTCCCTCGAGCGATCGTGCACTTCTTGGTCGGTACAGTTTTCTGCTGCCAAAAGCAATGTATTTGTATCCAATTGTTTCCTGTCTCTTGTCATTTTCATCTTGGGTATTCACAAACTCCTCATCAGCCTCGCTGTAAAAAGCCGTGGGCCACACTGCTCGATTTCACCTAATGCCTCCATACAAGCATCCTGTCAAATAGTAAGAGCCCACCTAATATTTAGTCCAACATTTCACTGAATAAAGATGGGAAACAGCCGACTTCTAGCCCACGCAACTCGCATTAGATTCCTTTTCGTCTTCAGTAAGCCGATCTGGGCTTAAACGGGCATTGAAATTAATCGGATTTTATTTACGGAACAACTACCAGGCTTATCATATTCTTTGTTTTACCGTGAAGGTAGCGAACGATTTCAATGGGAACCACTGTCACTTCGTCATATGAAGCATAATTTGCTCATTTTCTGCAAAGGAATCAATCAATTATCTACCTCCTGTAGAATGGATTTTACTGAAATATGTTCTCACTCTCAGCGCCTTCTCGCCACCTGCTTCGCATACAAAATTATCCTCTAAGACTACATTTCTCCCAGCAATTTACAGGAAACTGTGAAATAAGTTGCTACGCTAAATCCGTTCTTGCGATTTTTCCAGAGGAACGTGAACAGGTTTCATGCATCCCGGGAATCTATTAAATTGGGTTTTATTTCACACTCCGCAAAAGCCGCAAATAAAACGTTCCCCTTTTGTGAAGCATTTGGTCTATTTCTTCATTGCATCTCAACATTCGCTCACACATATGAATCTTTTTCACCTGACCCATAACAGTGAGGTGGTTTTCAGGTTGGGTTTCGAACAATCACTTAGCTCCGTCACCTAGGACCTTAGGGTCAGTAACTTTATATTTCTTTTATGCAATTGCGCCTAATATAACAGCCTCTTTTTACTCATTTGTAAATCTTCACTCACTGCTGCTTAAACGGACGCCGTGGAAAGAAACTTTGCTGCTATCTGAAGCCTGCAGACTTGGCATATGCTGTTCTGTGCTCTCCCTTTTTGGGTTTAAACCTAACATCTCTTCTCAGCCGCTAATATTTATCGTCCTTTTGGAAGCATTTTTATGCACCGAATCTTTCCCCGGCTCCGTTCTGTTTTCCATCTTCCAGGTGATGCATTTCCTCCAAATTCTGCGCTGTCGCTTACGGCCTTAATCCTACCTAAGCGGACTTGTATGCAAGAAACCTAATCTGCATCTAATTTCTTCCCTCTATTCCATAAAGAATTTCCATTTTCACCACCACAACTATCCAGATACAAGTAATGATGCAGCAAATCACACTGATGGTGTTCTGATTTTATGAGCGTCCGTCTATTGTATCACTGCAGATCAAACACATTGCCTCCAAATACTGTGTCCCACTGTCTTACGTTATTTACTGGATCATATCCACTTATTATTCATTTCCGTTTGTCGTCAACATTGCTGCATGAAGAAGTCCTTTTTCATCGACGACTTACTATCGAAACTTTGGATGTTCATACGGCGGCTAACAGCTTTCAAGCCAAAAGTGGATAGCCAGCTTTCAATGATTTTCCCTGAGATATTCATTTACGCAGAAGACATTTTAGTCAGATGTGGGCACATCTATCACATTAACTTGAGTGTTGATGGATCCCACATTGATTGCACATGCAAGGTTTCTTGCCATTCTTACCGCAGTATGCTGCAAGCATGTACAGTGCACGTGCCTGAGCGATGCTCCAAAAACTTGCCGCTGTTTTTGTTAAACATTTATTACCGTTATATCCGGAAAGCGTCTGAAATATCAGCGGTTCACGAACAGCATCCATTGGGCCCCGTTCCACTGGCAGCCTAACAAGCTCATTAATTAGGACATCTCCCTGGAACTGAATAGTTAACATCATGTTTTGGTCCTCCTCCTAACCACCTGCATGCTTTCCAAATTTCAGTTAGACATTTCACGGCCCGAGAAACCGCCTTATTCCACATTATTTTGCGGCCACCCCAAAGTCCGTTTCTCTTAATTCACTATTTATATCAGGGACTTATTTATCCAAATCATCTTTTCTTGCTCCTTCTGCCCATATCTGTCCTCTCATACTGGTACACAAACTTTACTAACCCTTAAACCTCAATCTTATGACAAGGTCTGCTTTTTTGATATCTCGAGAGATATAAAAGATATACGAAGAACATACTACCGTCTAGATTGATCGCCCGTTGTGATACTGTACTAGAATGAAAAATGGTGCACAGAAGATTAATATAAAACAGAGGAACATATGATATTAAATGGAGAAGTCGATTTGGAACCTGATTAACATATCCAGCTTTAAACTGAAGCCATCTTTGTAACGATCGTCAATTGTCTCTCTAAGTTGTTTCATGGATCAATTTGTGTTTAAAGTGTTTCTTGGGCAAAAACTGTCATTCTTAGCTGAAATAAGACCTCGAATGCTTTCCAAAACTCTCATAACACTAGCACTAGTCATTGTTTTAAAAGTTCTGACCAGGAAACCTGCATTTTATTAATCAATTTTCTAACAGGCAGAGGTTTACAGCACTTAGGAACAGTATAAACAAACTCGTGATTTTTTTGCGCACGTTTAAGCATGTCTCAAAATCCCAGCAGGAAGGCTTACAGTTTAACCGCCAAGTGCAAGCAGGGTCGGATGTAAGGCATCCATTGATGCCTACTATCTTAATAAAAACTTAAGACTTCATTAGCCGGAAACGCAATATTTTCGTCCGCTGAACCATTTGGATTCCAGATCCCTTACTTGGGCTTGTTGATTGTGTTAAGGCACTTGAAAGTGATGTACCCAGGCGCTCGTTACCACAGAAGAGCAACTGGCAGACCGGCGCTTAGCACAAAACAGCACGTCGCAACTCTGTGGCTTTGATTCTTTATACTGTGTCATCACCGGCTTACGTCGCAATGTTTGCTGGGATATCCCTCAGGCGATATTTGATTTAAACGACGAATAGGTGGGAATCAGTGAGATAACTCAGTTGCTGGTGGCAGTGCTCCAAAAATAAAGGTCTATTCTAACAGAAAGGCACACGGTGGGAGTGAAATGTGGTAAGCTGCGGGGTGCCATCAAGTGCCGCTTGTGATTTTGGCAATAACTGTTTCCCTTTTTACAGCAGGAGTGCTAAAATCCCTCATCAGGTGCAGATGTACGAAATAGCAGCCGCGCTTTAGGAAATGTAGAAGCTAAAAAAAGCACATGACTGGATCTGAATTTTGTGCAGCATGCTGTGAATGGCAATGATCAGAAGATTTCGCAGGTTGAAAACATCTAGTACTGAAAGTGGGTCATAGAACAAGGTTTTGCGAATTTTGCAACCATTCAAAGAGAGGGCAGATGGTGTAGAATCATGGCAACAAATCCGGCATTGGCTAATTAAGCAGCATTTTGGATAAGCCGATAACCATTTTCGGTTTATTGTACCTCCGGAATGCCTGAAGCAAGCACAGTCTCAGTTAATAAAATGAGGGTGTTTTTATCCGCACGAAGTCACGTGAGACCGGTAGTTTTTTTTTATCGAGGTTTAGTAGCTTGCAACTGCGCTTCGCACTATCGACACACTAAAACTTTTACTGAGCTAAAGATCAAGTGGAATGGGCAAACCTTTCGACCGGTGACCTGTGTACCATCTGGTTTTGGCTCTTTTGGCGGATTACTGCTTTTGGTGTTTGTCCTCGGGCTTCCGGCCTCCCCTGCTCCGCAAAGCTTGAAGTTCGGAAGATGTATCTGCGTTTACCCGGTATGACAGGATTATTTTTGGGATTATTAATAGAGGGCCATTCAAAGATTAAGTAGCAGGGGCTTTCACAGAAACTTTAACTACGGAGTGCTTAATGGTATTCTCTAAAGAAAAAGTGTCCATGGTTTAGCATTGATTTATTTTTGAGTAGACGGGACTCGTGGCAAAATTTTAAGCCTAGAAACTTGTTTAATTCGTGAATGTGATCAAATTCCTTGTTGTTCCTATTGACGTCCCTTCAGCCTTCAATTTTTGGAAAGACGTTGGTCATCCGTTGAGACTGAATGCTTTCTTACCTTGTCCTTTTCTTCCACCCGACTGGTCAAGGTAGCCTCTGCCTCGAGTCCGAGCCAAGCCATTAAGACACCCTTGCAGGACCTCGCTGACAGCCACAGTGCCACAGGAGGGGGATGAAATTTGATGGACCTTCAATGAGAAATCCTTGTTTTTCAAGGGCGGATTCGCTTTAACTAGCGTGGCTACAGATGACTGCCTTCTTGGCAGATATATTTTCTTCGTTTACACGGTCGATGGCACTGGCCAAGGTTTTCTTGGATAAAAGGTTTCCAATGCTGATGAACAGATTAAAGAACCCAGATGGAGAACCTGCACATGCAACCTACTTATCCTTGAGCTCACTTGGAACGCTTCCGATGGCCAGCATCTCAGGCTTTTTAGGCTCCAGCTCCATCAACTGCAGCTGAGCCTTACTGAAAAATCTGGCTTAAGTGTGAAGAGAGTTCATTAAAACTTGTAACCTTCTTGGCCATGTGGATACATTTAACGGACTTGTTTAGAAAAAAGAATTTGTGCAGAAATAAAACTTGTAGGTCAAGACCAATTGCACTTATCAACTATTAAAACGATCAAAAGCAGGAAAAACAGAAGTAAACAAAATTCGAACAATCCCTTTCTTACCTTTTACTATCTTTATCAATGAAGAAAAAATGGACATCATTTTTCACGACTGCCAATTGTGGAAGCTGATGGTAGTGGGAGGATTCAAACCCTCAATCTTACTATCCAAACTTTGGACTTGGCCATCGCCGGCCAAGTTCAAACTCAGCGAAATTGTCGTCTTTGGAAGATTAACGTTTTGCCCCAGAAGCTTAACTTTGTACTGTTTGTAGCCCTTTTTTGCTTAGGGTTTATGAACTAAATAATAATAATAATGTACATTTCCCGATTTGCAAGAGGCATGCGCAAAGCAAGATCAAATTTTTACAGAGATGATGCAGAGGAAACGTGAATAATATGAATTGAAGGGGAAGGGGGTGTGAGCAACCTTGAGTAATTTGAAAGGTTTGTTAGTTTGTGTATATTTCTTGACATACGAAAGTCATGCGCAAGTTATGATGAAAATTGTGCGAAGAGAGCACAGTGCAAACACGGAAAGCAGGCACAAAACACAAAATGCGATGTGTTTTCGCTCACAAGATCATGACAGTCAATGTGATTTGCTGAGCACAAGGTTTCGAGTTTCAAATCAAAGCTAGATATTAATTCGCAAACATTTTTCTGTGACTGATCACCAGTCCTGCGGTGGGAGTAGTGCTTTGTTTGGATGCATCAAAGATGCGTTTCGATGGGGCAATATATGGCTGGAAGGCAATGGATGCCGCCGCCAGTTGAGCGGGATCCTCGAAAATCAAGAGAGTTATACGGTGGAGAGAAAAATAAATGTGAGTGTGATAACGGGATGGAGATGAGCAAAAAACTATACTGGATGTCATATGAGGCAGTATAAAACACAAAAAATCTGAAAGCACAGTCCGTTGAGCAAGGAAAGCGGCCACATGGGATGGAAATTGTGTAATCCTAAGACTAATCCATGAGGTTCGTTTTGAGCAATTTTGAGTTCGAGAATTTTAGCTTGGTTCAGAGATGAAGCTGAGGTTGGAAAAGAAGAAAAAGAACCGGAATCAAATGCGGCAACGTCTAGTGGACTTGTGTGGAGAACTGCTTACCAAGAGCTTCGGTCTACTGCAAAATTCTGCAGACCAGAATAGAAGTTCATGAAAAATGACGGTCCCCAGCTGTTTTCCGATATCAAGATGCGTTGTGAACGTCAGTTAATATAAGATGCCAATAAACTTACTGTCTTTCCTGAGTACGTTTTGTATGGTTTTGGCAGAAGAATTTTGAGAAGGAGCAATAGGAAGCCAGTACAAAATGGTGCATGGGAAAGCAGGAGCTTGTGCTTTTTACCACAACAGTGCTAGTTGGTAGGGCTGGCCGATTGCTGGCCGCCCAACCTGAAAAACAGTGTTTGAGGGGGGAACGCAGGAGGTGCAATCCGCTAACCTGGCTGCACTTCTGGAGGTTCATTCCCATAGACGGTCCATATGAATAAATGGTGGTCATTGCAATGGGTACACGTAAATTCCGCCTTCCCCAGTTAACCCAGTTGTTCTCACATGGATCTGTGTCGCCATGGTCGAGCAAACTTGTCCATAGATGAAACCGAGGTGTGGCTGGACTCCGGAGGAAGCCTCCAGGGTGAAAGTGAAACAGAGGCAATGCGTCAGATTGAGCAGTGATTGATGTGGATGATAATCCAAGGCCTAGGCTGAATTAATGAGCTTGGCTCAGTGAAGAAGGTAGAATAATTTTAGGGACAATTTCAGAAGTATGGAATAAACTGTTTCAACATGTTTTATTAGGTCTCTATTCTTAGATGGAAAGGATAATGAGTGCAAGTTTATGCAATGTCGGCAAGTACTTAAGCAAAAACGGGATCGCATTTTTGCCGCGTAAATATCATTTCGCAGTAAATGAAGGACATACGTTAGCTCTATTGACATTGAGGAGATATCGAATGACTTACATTTTATTAACTGATAAGATAATGGGAAATCTGTTTTAGTCTGAGGACCGTGGAGGTTTAGATTTCAACGCGGTGAACATGGACAAACTGACGCAGTTTGGGGCAACAAAAATGCCATAATTTATCCCCGGTTGAGCAGGAGTCATGCAGATGAACTTTCTGCCCTCTAATGAATAAAACGTTATACCCACTAAGATCCAACAGCATCCTCTGACAATTGAAATGTAGGTAAATTTTGCAATTTACATTTAAGCACAAAACTTTGGAGGGAACTGGTTGATTTGTGGCTTCGAACAGATGACGTGGCAACGTGGAATGAGAAAATGTACAGCGAACTTAGGGTCCGAAAGACCTATCAACCAACTGGCTGTAAGCACTGAAGGATATGACAGTGAATCGTGAGCAGTAGCGATCTTGTTTTTATTTTCTGTCGAATCGGAATGATTGAAAGCCTGCGTATGTACAGTTAGACTGTGTTCCGCGTGTTGGCTGCAGTGGCATCTCATATATTTTCAATCGCTGGGATTCAAGCCCTTTTTCCCTTGGAAGTTCGCTCCTTTTATGGACATGCAAACCTGGGGAGAATGCAGCGGTAGTGAGGCTTCCTGTTTAATGCTGAACGATGATGACGAGAAGGCTGGTGGCGGGTAAAAGGTGGAGCTTCACAGTGAGAATACGACAACTTTATCCATAAATGTCAGTAGCCATTCGCTTCAGTTTCTCTGAACCTAATGCCATTCACTCCATCTTTGAACCCTAAGTATTGCGACAAAAATGTTGGAAAATTTTCATGTGATCTGCCAAGAGGAAGGTTTACCTTGTAGGGCAAAACAATAAATAATTGGCCTACATTCGGAAAAATCCTGGCGCAACAACCATACTTGCACGGTTCTACTAGTTGCAAGCCAGCATTCAAAAACCATGAAACGTCGGCGTCTGGCTGTGTGAATTTACAATAAAGGTAGCCAGAGGCAATAGGGATCCCTAGCGTCGCTGCAGCTGGCTATTTGCAGCTAACGAGTATGAGGCTTTTGCGGCACGGATCTCTCAGGAAAAGCCATTCATTTTGGACCCGATTGTGTCGAGATTGGCTTTGACGCATGATTTCGTTTTTCTGACGTTTGTGAGGCAAAGTTTATCTCAATGTACGTAAGATTTAGGCTTTTCTGCCCTCGCTCTCCTTGAAGGCCTTCTGTTATGATCTTTGCCTACTGCCCTGCGAGTTGTGAACTGATTTGAGTTTGCATGTGCTGTGATTTCGCTGATAATGCGGCACCACCATATATACGGCGGAAGTTTTGCATCCGGTTTTGGCTCGAGGCTTCCCGGTTCTTTCGATCGAGGGGACCTTGTCGGCCGCGGCTTCAGAGTTCGCTGAAAGACCTGTCTGTATACCCATACCTGACTTTTCATGAGCGGTGCCAGGGGTCCCGTTTGCCGTCAGTGAAAAGAATTTCGATAAATGGACTACCAGTATTATCTCATGGTCCGATTTCTCAGGATTCTCTATCCTAATCAAGCGTGTTTGGCTGACCAGTAGACTGCCAGATGAAGGCTGGGGTTATGTTTTGCATATTGTTAGGATCACCAAGATATTCTAACTGAAGCAACAACAACGGTGTCTCCAGCAAACATCAACTGCTTCAAATTAAATACGGGTGAACTAGATATCTGAAAACTGCGGGATGCAAGGCATCAGGATCTAGGCGACAGAAATTTACTTTAATAACCTGGGATGAGACGTTGGAGAAAGAAAAGGCAATTACGGACAGAGGTTCATCAAACATCCTTGTATTGCTATGCGAGAAAGACATGCTGTTGGTAAACGAAGTCTTAAAAGTGTAAGGCGGATTAGCTACGTAACTTTGGAAGGGTGAAAGAACTTTGCGGAGAACTGTGAGCTTCTGCTGACATGAGCTCCAGCAAAATGTCCAAGAGGGCGGTTACTAAGTTGTTTCATTTTCTGTGAGTGGAGAACGCCATCTAAAATGTTTATCAGCAAAGACAACGCAGCCTAACCAAAATTAAACGGGGAACCTCTTGCACTGTGAAACACCTTCCATTACTTTCAGGAATTTAACTGCAAACCACTATGGGTATTATGATTTGGGTCACACCGGTTCACTTACCTGCGGAGTTATTTACACAGCTTCGAGAGTCTTAACTAATATGAAGTGGCAACTGGTAATTTTCACCAAGTTGGAGAACTACCTAATCCTGGAGGCCAACGAGAGGATAATGTTTTGCACATTAAACAAAGTAAATACCCGTAAGGGTACAATTGTTTACGAGATGCAAGAATAACTAACGACTGATGGTGAGCAGGTGAGTGGTGACCTCCCAGAAAGTTGTGCGCAAATGCGACTGTGACTTGGTCTAAGCCAAATACCTAAATGAGGTTGGCACACTATTCTATGAGCCAAAAGTGCACTGCATTAAAAAATGCTCACTGCGGGGACGGGCTGAACAATAAAAATAGTTCTTGGACAGTGCCAATACTTGCAGAGTGCATGATCATGAG
This sequence comes from Fasciolopsis buskii, assembly GCA_008360955.1. Lineage (NCBI taxonomy): Eukaryota > Metazoa > Platyhelminthes > Trematoda > Plagiorchiida > Fasciolidae > Fasciolopsis > Fasciolopsis buskii. Next base: position 12,042 of record LUCM01001936.1, on the reverse strand, counting down.
GTGCGGCGAAAGTTAGAAGAGGAAAAAGTGCGCTCACGTTTAAGCACTGGGTGCTATACAAAAGCTAACAATGCATACGCCAGGTCAAATATGTGTGGTAAACGTACAATTGGCAACCAATTTCGTCTCCACAGATAGGACCGACGGGGCCGTCCCAGTACTGACGATTGGTGTCTCTGTTGCCCGTCCCGTAGGCCACCGTGTGCATGCTGTGGTTTGATATTGCAAATAGTGGTGAGATTCGTAAATGATGGGAATAAACACGAATCGGACCCAGCAGAATGAACAACTCGTGACAGGAAAAAGCGCATTAAATTAAGGAACGGAAAATTGGGAGGCAGTTAATAGCGAAATTCCCAATCTGGTGAGCAGCATAGCGAACGGACATAACGGACATAAAAGGCCGAATGTTGAAAGAACACTTTGTTCTGTAGGTAGCGAGGACGACAGGAGAAAGAAGTTGTGTAATCGTGTCTGATTCACGAGGTTTGTTTCGGGTAATTTGACATCGAGCATTTCAACTAGGTTCAAAGTTAGAGGTGGAGTTGATAAACGAAGGTAAACCAGAATCTTAAGGCAATGCTTGGTGGACTCTTGTGAAGAGCGGTTGCCAGAAGCAGCAGTCTGCCGCCAAACTTGGCAAATCAGAATACAGGTTCATGAGAAATGGTGGTCCCTAGCCATTTTGAAGAGGAATGTTGAGATGCCTGTGGAACGTCAGCTAATGTCGGAGGCCAGCAAAGGACTTTTTCCATTAGTTCTTTTTATGAGCCTTTGGCAAGTAAACTTTCAGGTTTTCAAAGGAAGAATGGCGGTCCGAAACAGCAGTTGCCATGGTGGGAAATAACCATTTGCTTCCAGGCAGAATTGGACAGCCCGGAAAGAAAAAGAATGAGCAGCGGTCTTGCTTTTCTGCCAGTTACGGATTTAAAAGCGATCATGCTTACGAGTGGTACAGCGAAGGACTGTTCTGGAACGGATAGTGCAACCTATAATATGGGGATGGCGGCTAATGTAGTCAACAATCCGGGATTTTTGTTGTGTATAAATTACTGGGTCATCTTCGCAAATAAGCAAAGAGAAATGAACTGGTATTTAGTAGGATGGGCAATGAAAATTGACAACAGATATGAATGTAGGACGAGCTAGAAAAGAAAGAAATGCACTAGGTACTAACTAAATTCACAGTACTGAAATCATGGATACAGTGGAGTCTAGGAGATTGTGCCATTGAATCATAGAACGTAATCGAGACTAGGAGACATTTTATGCAAAAACTGCGACTGAAGGAAGAAAGAAACCAAAGAGGACTCTATGGTTACGGAAATTTTAGGAGGTCCGAAGTGTCTAAAATGGGCAGTGAGATATCGACGAAAAGTAAGAAGAAAGCATTTCAAGGTGTCCACCTAGTATCGGTTGGAGGGCGTCGTCTGCATTCTTCAGAAACATTGGGCGCAACTCCTTTGCGTTGGGAGAGACGATGATGAAGAGTAAGAAATGGAGATGATAGTGGAAGTGGATATTCGAGAGGAAAGGCCAAATAGGAATGATACAACTTTTTGCGACGGTATTGCAATCATTTGATGGGTTGGAGCGAGAGGTGTAAGTGAGCACCACTCTTCTCAGTTAGAGAAATAAGATTTAATTTTCTGCAGCTTGATTGTTCAGCGATAGGAATCGCTTGTGAAGACAGAAGATGGGTGAGGTGCGTCAGGCGTGGAACTGCATGCGTAGAAGTGCTTTGCGCTGGTGTCCTAGTGCAGTTTGAAATTCGGAGTAAGAGAGACAAAGGTGGTTTGCTTAAGGACATTTTATCAAACTAAGGAAAAATAAAATTAATAGAGAAAATGCGATGGCAAAATCGATAAAACGGCACCAAGGACTATGGTGGCGAAAAAGATAGAAGTTCTGAGGTGTCAAAAATGGACAGGAGGGTATCGATGAGGGGTAGGGAAGAAAGAATTCAAGATGTCAAACTATCCTCGGCCTTTCAGATGGTGAATAATTTCCTTTTCCGCGTTGAACGAAAATGGCCGCATCGATGTGCTTTGAAAAATCTCATCCGTTTTCAGACACTCGACCCTCGGTTCAGTATGGGTGGATGAGAGGATGTACATTAACTACGTACTTTGTTTTTTAAATGGGATAGATTTTGGTGAAACACTGAGCAGCGGTTGGGGTAGTTCGTTTCATTATGACGAATGTTTAACAATCAAAAGTTGGGTCAACCGGACATCTTTGATACTGAGAAATTCATAGTGAACTTCTTATTTTGAGGGGAGTATGGGAGTGTTTTCGAACATGAGGTGGAGAAAGGCAACTGTAACTTGTAATAATAGTGTTGAAGAGCACCAGGTTTGCTGCTGTGGGTAGTAGCCAAAAGAGATCTTAGGTAAGCAACTCACAGCTTTCCCTGTGCTTTGATTCTGCAAAGTGGCCAATCAACTGTTTGGTAAATGCACGGTGGACATTCCTGGTTGCCACACTTTCGCACTGCCTCATATTCGAACAGACTCGAAAGCAGTGCTCCAGAATGCGTCTGACATGGGTTCTAAAATAGTATAGTTTGCTTTCTTTCAACTTCGGATTTCTGTGAAGCAGCCATAATAATTTATTTGCTTTCGCAAATTATGTGAGGGCAGATTCCGAGAATTTTAAGGTGCAAGAATAAACTAGACCCAGATTGTGAACTTGAAAGTTCTGCTGAGAATAAAGCGCATTCATGCCCGGCGATGCTGATTTCTTCGTCGGAGAATTCCAACATACAGTTGTTTTTCCATGAAACAGAGTGAGGCTAGGTCATGAGATATGTTGCTCATTATGGGCTTCAAGGCTTCAGGGCAAAAGGCGTGCACAGTTTTGATATTATCAGCAAAGAGAAAAGGGATGATCTTTTGAATGACCTCAAAGACATCGCTGACGTACAACAGAAAGAGCAAGCGTCTCAGCACGCTGTTTTAGATTACACCGCTTGTCACCATTCTAGGTTCAGATATGAAACCATTCGCTCGAACTACCTCGTTTCTTGATGGCGGATATGATGTATACCAAGGTAGATTTTTCCTGTATTTACATTCTGGTCCTCCTCAAAAATTTGCTTAACTATTCCGAGAAAATTATTTTACCTAACTTTTGCCAAAATATTTTTAGGGTATTTTAGTCAACCTTTTCCCGCAGCATTTACAACTATTTTTAGATCTTGAACCAAACGCATTCATGTTTTACAATACGGACACTACCCTAATCTTAACCCCAACTCTAACCCTGACCCTAACCCAAGAACCCTGAAGTCAGATCTGGCGCACCAACGCCGATCCGTTTGGCCCCAAAACAACTCAAGGCACGCCGCTGACCTCTGCTTCAATAAACAACTCCAACGGGCCAAAACACCATTAATAGTACCACTGGAATAACGCGTAAACCTCCAGCTTCCCTCCCCTTACTGCTCGGGAACATTAGAAACACGGACATCAAAGGGGAGAACACAATAATGCATGGCAAGTGCATGCACGGGCAGTTTTATCTCCTACACAAACCCGCTTGTTTCCCCTCACATCTCAGCCTACTCCGCTCTCAGTCGAATGATTTCGGTAAACAGTATTGCGAGTTATTTTATCTCTCGGTCAGCAAATCTTAATAAAATTAAATTTGGTAAATAGTCTGGCGCAAGCTTGGCTGCTGTCATCTTCGTTTTTGAATTATATCGGCCCTTCATTGTGGATTGTCAGTTATCCATTTTTCTTGTATAAGGCCTGGTCTGGCTTTGGCTCACCTTCATCCTGTTGTCATATCCACATTGGTCCTCATCTCAGTTTAACTTCTGTGTCCATCATATATCCCCTTCGATTTCCCAGGAATTCTGCTATATTGAGGCGTCCGCCACCCCCCAGCTAAATTGCACGCCTGCGACAGCAGCTTTTGGTGCATTTAAACTTGAAATGACTTGCATTCCACGACTGATAATAAGTCTTGCACAATCTTGACGCACAACTATCTAGCTTTGATTTTAAAACAGAAAACGCCTACATAGCGTATCACAATGCAAGTTTTCGTGGTGATCGGATTATTCATGGGAGTACACATATTCAAGCTTCACATTTTGTTGTTTTTCTTGTTACCACCGCACTATCCTTGTACATAACGGATTTTGCTCTGGGCATGTCTCTCGGAAATAGAGAAATATGCACATATCATCACAATTATCTAACTGGATTTCTGGATGGTTTTCAACCGTTTGAGCCATCCCGACCATTGTAAAGGTTATGAGAAATTTACATGGATGGGCCCCTAATGACCTGGGTGTGATACTTTCTTGGCAGTCAAAAATTGGAGGTCCGAGTGAAGGGGTCTCTTTTCGACGCATCAAACGGGCTGCTGCAGACTTCCCTAGTAACTTCAAGGCTGTTCACCATTTTAGTGAATAGCACCATGCCCTTCGGTAGACAGGCAAAGTGAGGATCTGCCGCGAATTGGGTTTGGCCAGAAGCCACGGCGCTGCAGGCATGCTTCAACGGAATACATCAGTGGTCAGAACCCATTGGCCATTTTCAGTGCACGTGAGCGTACGGTAATGCGCACTTGGAGAAGCCATGTTAACAGGTGCATTACAGGGGGCGCAAAACTGGATAGAAAGACGCGAGATAGAGATTCTAAGTCGATCATGTTTCACAGAAAGCCAAATTAAACATGTTAGCCCGGGCTTCTATGCCCATTGTGAAACGATTCAGTAGCATCATGGGCAAATATGCTGCTAACTCATCCACAAGCTGGTTCCAGCTCTGAAATGGCCTATTCATTAAGTAGAATTTCCGACCCACTAAACGGGGCAGAAACATAAGTGAAGGAGCTCAAAAGAAGCCCTATGAAAAGTACTTATTTTAGAAAACTAGACCATCTCCTTAAACGTCGCCCCGTGAGTTGATACATTAGGGTGTACGGAGAGCCAAGGAGGCCTCATGCTCCAAAAATGTATTTCACAAAGAATCGACATCCTGAGAGTCAATGGTTTTGGCTGGCTGCCAATCTTGCGTCGCACATTTGCTCAAGAAGCTAGAGGAACAGCGTCCAAGACTGGGGGTTAGAGAACAAGCCTCCCTTGTCAGGGCATATGGCTTATATTACTTATTACCCAAGAAGATCGAGCAGACAGAAGGCGGAAGAGCGTTGAAAGTGCGACTGGATTGGCATGTAGCTGTGCAGTACACCAGCGAGCCATTGGAAAAACGGGTGACGGCGTCCCGCTTTAGGCTGCACCCAGTGGGGTGAACGTGTGGTTCCATTTCTCGGCAGGGGGCTGGGATGGCATTCGCAGCTGAGTGACTGACCGATACTTCTTTTGTATAGACGCGTGTGTGTGACAGGCACAGTGCCGCTATCTGAAAGGTAAAAATGAAATGTGGTGAAAAGAAAGAAAACTAAACAAGCCGGAAGAAATCTGCTTTTCATAATGGAGGAAAAAGGGGAAGAAGATGCTCAACACATGCAGATAAAGATGAGCATGATGAAAGCAGACCGGAAGGCCGGCGCAATAACGGCAACAAGCCAGACCATGACTGACTAACTGACCAAACCTCGCTACCAAAAAAAGCCGAATGGAGTAAAAGAAGGGCAAGGGAGACGGGTTTCGCAGAAACGAGGGACAAAAGAGAAAGAAAAAAAATAAGAAGATAAATGAAAAAAATGAAAAAATATCAAGGGCTATCTCCAACCCCTGAGTGAATGCTGGTACGATCCAAAACATCGCACAGTCTATATGGAGTCGCGGAAAGCATGTATCTCAGAAGATCGCTGCTGTCATTATTGCTTATGCGAATCTGCTTGGTATTCAAGTAAAAGGGCAGCAACGGCCGACAGTCGCGAGATGTAGGCCACCCATTCCCCTTCCTCTGTCCATCTTTCTTCTCGCTTCCTTTGCGTTCTCCGCCATTTGCTGACTACATTCCATAATCGTTTTCACCTCTATGGTCTCTGGTTTTATTGCAGATACGACAAGCCTGAAAGTGAGAGCTGTTGTGTGAGCTCATTGAGGGTATGGCACGCAGCGCACTGAGGGACAGTTGTAATTAGAACGGAGACTGGTGAATTTTGACTGGAGGGTTCGACACAGGCACTGAAAGTCATGCGGTGGGTATAAGCAAGCGTCCCACTTATATCATGAAAAGAATTCGCAAATATCTCCGATTTTTAACTACTGAATTTGTCTCCAAAATTCCTCCCACCAATTGATCTGACAAAAACTCACCAAAGGCGAGTGTACTCAGAGGATCTCGGCCGGCAGTGAACCGTCAACCCACCAACAGGACCCGTGGACCCGCAAACCGGGGCTCCAGGGTGCATCAAACATCTGGGACTTGAGAAGGTTAAGGAGGGGTCTAGTTACTTCCCGTGTTAGCGGGTACTATAATTTTGCAGCGAAACGAGTTGGAAAAGAGAACAGTACCTGGATGGGCTGGGTGTAACTGTTGCACATACCAGGGAAGGGATAAAGGGCGCTTGATGGAACGCCGGGGCCACTGATGTCCCTTGCAAACTGAACCGAACTGAAGCGTGCCTACCGCGTTGGTGGGCGGCGTACAAAGTCTACCGTACCCATCCGATTTACAACTGCTACAGAATGGTGCACAACTAGAAATAATCAATCTGAAGGAGAGAAAAGCACCCCTTGGAGCGCAATTTAGCGAAGAATATCAAACAAACCCGGGTATTACTACGCATGCACAGTCTAGCAGAAAAAACAGAAACTGCGTTACCGCCTGGGAATGACCGGAGAGGAGCTTAGAGCTGATCAACTCCGAAAGAGCGAACGACAGAGGAGATGTTCAAGGGTATTTCCAGCCAGCTGGATGAAGTCCGTGTCAACCTGGAAGTCCAAAACTTCCCAGATCCCGTAAGTAAAAGAAACCATTACAAAGGCGAAACACGGCCTGAGGGAGTTCAAAACATTAGGTGAGAATAAAGCTGCATTCCCGGCCAGAAAAACCTGGAAATCGTTTGGTCATTAGCCGAAGTATTTGTCAGCGTTGTTTCCAATAGCTCGTCAGGGAGGGAAAGGAAGTGGAGAACGAAAAGCCGCAATAGTGGTGAGAATAAATCAATTCAGAAAAGACAACAAAATCTAAGGAACCCTGAGATACCCTGCGTCGAATGAATGTGCATAAACGAAATCATCAGAGAGCAAATACGTGAGAAACAGGTGAACCAGTGCAATGAGTATAGCAAAAAGTGGACTCATATTAAGAAAGTCTTCCCTAAAATATACCGTTATGTTTCTAAATGTAACAACGAGACGACTAGACTGAGGTTACTAGGTCGAAGTCTGCTACATGGACTTTAGTAGGGCTTTCGATTCAGTTAACCACAATCATTTGGTCCACAAAATGAAAGGAAGGGCTAATACTTGGGTAAACAGCTTTCTCACGAGAAGAAAATCTACCGTTAGGGTTGGAAGGTTCGCAAAGGCCCCCGCCGACATGCTAAGTGGTGTGCCCCACGAGTCGGTACTAGGACCCACACTCTTTCTCATGTTCATAGACGACTTGGTGAAGAGCACATGCAGCCTATGCTATCTTTTCGTTGATGTCGAAATAGCAAGTAGAGGAGGACATCGAAGCAGTCAAAGCCATTGAGCCTGACCTCTGGAGGATAGCGCGGAGGGAATGAAATGGATGATATGATGGAGGTTCCCCACACCCGGGATCTTGGGTGTAAATATAACGAACAACTTCAAACACTGCGCAAGCGCGGCGAATAAGGCTAAATGGGAGCATTTTAGGCCCAGGTCAACGATACTTTGCGGGTAACCCGACGTGTTTGGGCCCCTTTACGTGACTATCGTAAGACCGCGTCTGGATTATTGTGTTCAAGCTGGGGTTCCGCACCTACAAAAGGATAAATTGCCTAGAAAAGGTACAGAAGCTGGCCAAAGGCACAAAAGCTATGACGAAAGACTCCACGACCTCGGCATTTTTTCTGTCAGATGCCCACGAATGCGTGGTAATCTAATTGATACGTTCAAAACAGTGAAGGGTCTTTCAGGTGTAAAACGTGAGCAACCATTCACTCTTATGCCAGACAGGAGCACCAGAGGGCATAGTCTAAGACTGCAGCGCAACCACCCAAGACTTCAGACGAGAACTAGGTTATTCACCAGTAGGGTGGTTCCACTATGGGATGGACCGCTGGAACACGTTATTAGCAGTAATAATTTGAATGGATGTAAGGAAGTTCTGGATACCCATTGGGCAAGAACGATAAGTTCCAGGTGTGAACACAAAGCTTATCTGTTAGATGTGCTATTGACCTGATACTTTGCCTCTTAGAAACGCAAGTACGTGAGATATTTTGGAAGCTACGGAAGCCGATTATCATGTTGGTGTAACTGGAAGCTAAATTGTCGTTGTGGAAGCCGTACTGAACTGAATTAACCTGGCCTGTTCGTCTCAAGGTCGCCGGGCCACCTAATTCCATAATGCTGGTAGGTGGTTGTGCCTTTCCAAAGCTTTTCTTGTCAGATCCATATAGTAAATTAGGCAATTGTCCATATTAATAGCCTTTTTAAATCATCCTGGATGAACGTACTTGTGCGAATTTACTTAGATACCCGTTGGCAACCGAATATACTCTGTACCGCTCGGCTCCACGCTGAACGGAGCTGAAAACCCGAGGATCTTGGGTTTAGAAAATATTTTTCCACTGAAATTAATTTTTAGTTATCGAATTTTCTTTTTATTTCTTCGGAAGGGCAAGTTCTAATTCTGCGGCAGTATCGACCCTTCGCTAGTTGTACGCTTTTCCCTAGTTATTAGTGAAACCAAATTTATTCGTCACCTCAGTTTACATAGGCCATTTTCAGTCAAGTTAAACAACGTCTTTGTGAACTCGGTGACTTATTTTCAGTTGTTACACGTACGAACTGTTACAAACACGAAGGAGGCATATATATATATAGTTCGTTGTTTAGTGTTCATTGATTTGAGGCAGGGCCTCATCACCTACAGTTCCTTGCGATCCCTATTGGGAGGAGCCGAAGTCCTTTGGAGTTCAAGCGGGACTATGCAGGATTTTGTAGAACGGATTGTCCTAACGCGAATCTCGTATTACGTTTGCATACCCCTAACCTTTGTGATCACTCGTGCGTCACTTACTCGGCTCCGTACGATTTCCATACTGGCAACCCTGACACTTGACCGGTACAAGAAAAAGACAGTCAGAAGCGGTAGCAGGTTGAGTATATTTTAACGAGCGCGCGAGCGATGCTTGCGTAAGCAACGCACGAGTGGCGACCGCGCTTGACGGTCCACGTTCGGTTAAACAAGCTATCCGGAGGAACAAATCCATGTTCCACTTCAATTCTGTGAGGGGGCTTACCATTCGTATTCCACCCGGAGCGATGTTGGTAGTGATGTGCCGCAAGGCCCTCTTGGGACAGCTGCTGTTTCTGATGTTCATGGACGATTTGCCAGTGGTGGTAAATTTGCTGTTTGACCTACGCGGATGACCTAAATGTCTGGCGGTTAATCAGAGGACCGAACGACCGGAAACAGTTGCAGGACCTGGATGCACTCGATCGCTCTTTAGGTAACCCACACGATTCCAAGGGCTCGTTGAACAGTCGGTAACAGTGGAGCGCTTTGTTTGGTCAATTTTTTCAATACCTTTGAATGAATTCCGTCCGGGACGGTCGATTTACGTGGCAATAGTAAATGGAGGGCGCTTGCGACCTCATCCTCAACGAATGTGTTCAACTGTTATCGGTGCACCAGTCGTTGTTGGGGGCAGTACGGCAGGGCCTCAGAGACGTAATGTCTTGTAAAAAGAGCAGCTTTTTCGGCATCCGAATCACCTAGGAATATATTTTCTACCGGCAACAGGACTCCCGGACGCGACCTCGTTCTCCTCAATTACACAGGCGTTTTGGGGCGGTTTCGGAATCCATATGCTTTTCTCTTCATAAGTTTGAGCGCAGTAAAAAGGTTTCGGGCTTCTCTGTAACTGTCGTATCCCTCGCTCGCCAAGTGGCAGTATAGCGATGCACGATTCCTGCTATGCAACTAACTCCTTAGTTCTTTGTCAAACCATGGAGGACCACAGGCATGAATTTGCACCCTGTGTAGAGGTGCAGAGGAGTTTACCCAGTAATTTTCTTGAAACCAACCCAGATGCATTTTGCGTTATGACAACTTGCAACCCACGAGATGTTAGCAGCTGCTGCTCGTATCTCGTAGGCAATACGCCAGACGTTTGGACCGTGCCGTGCCCCCAGTGGGACTGCCATACCGCGCCTCCACTGTATTAGCAGAGTAGCATGCTCTGATGCCTAGCGGCGTTAGAGTGTCTGACACATCAGAGGCTCTCGGTGAGAATGCTAGATCTAAAATAGATCCATGCTTTGCTTGCCTTGGAAGGGGTTCGTACACGTGCTGGTGCAATGCATGCTTACAAACTACCTCTAACAACTCGCGGAAAAACCTGTCCACAGCCTGTGCAAAGCAGTCGGATCCCCAACCAACGTATGGCGCGTTAAAGTCTTCTAGCACCAAGGAGTGAATATCAACTGCCAACGAACCATTAAGTCGAGAAGACCTGGTGAGGCTGCCCCGGGTGAACCGTAGACCACTCCACCCATTACATACCTATTTCTGGAGTTTTACGCTCACCCATGGGTCCTCGCCGATGTCATCTTCATCCGCACGCGTCTAGTAGATGCACAGAAACCCCGTTTCGCCACCTCTCTTCCGCCCCTGGGCTGCTTACGATCTGTGCGAAATAATGTATATCGGGCTAGATGTATCTTCGAGTTTCGAACCTTTTAGGAAAGCTGCGTCTCTGTTAAAGCTACGGCGGTGGGCATTCTTACTGCCTCTAGGGCTTCTAATTATCTCTATCATAGTACCACGGGCACTGGAAAGCAGCATCGGCTGTTACCCGCCTGTCCGCCGTTTCTGCCGCAATCTTTGATGAAACGAAAGTCGAAAATCTATCAGTCAGTTCCTGTTTCAACCATGTGGACTCCTAGTCATTGGACGCACTCACTAGCCTACCTATCTGTTATTTACCATGAGTTAAATACAATGAAGGGGTAAACCCCGTAGTCCGAAGACTTACTGTAAATGGGAGAAACTGAGAGGAACATTCGCGTAAGAACCATTTTATTGATCTTGCTCTTGGAAAGTGTGAGGTTGTAGTTGGAGGGGCGGAATACGGAAAGTAAGTGTTCCACAGTTTAGAAGTCCTGGAGAAAAAGGAAGAAGATTGAAGTAAAGAACTACGGCACCGAGTACCAGAAACATGATTAGGGGGAATAGCTGCCTGTGTGCAAGAAGAGCGAAAATAGGTTACAAGAAGAGAGGCTGCTGAGAGAAAATCCGAAGAACAAAAACCTAAGTACTAACGGTAGAAAGGGATAGCGAAGTAACTGCCTGACGGTGAAGCAGTGACTGCAAATTTGAGCTGTGTACAATAGAAGATGAGCTGGGATAAATAAATACGTGGTGTAGAACAGAAACCAACTTTTCGCTCAGCGCGAGGAACGAGCTCGGATATGAAGGGCAGCACAGCGAAAAAACTAGTGGATAAGCCGAGATGAAGAACAGTCTTTGGAACTTAGAGTAGACGAGTCAACCGACAGATGTGGGCGAATGTCATCTAGAAGGAATTGAAAGAAGAGGTTTTGAAATCAATGACTTGCCTGGTGGTTGAAATCACAGAAAGGGATGTGCCCAAGATCGGAGTTTAGAGATACACTGACGAAACAAAGCTCACAATCGACGTTGGCGTTTGCATTGTGAAGGGCGCTTCAAGAAGGGGAACAATAAAGGGTGGCGTCATCAAGGTTGGGCGTTAAACAGCAAGGCAAACCTGACTGACCGCTGCCTTTTCCCCAGAGTTATGAGGTTCTGTAAAAAGAGTGAATATCCAATGGGAACAGGGAGTGGACCTACAAAGGCGGGAAAAAATAAGACGCTGCTGCAGCCAACACACGGAACACAGGCTAACTGTAAAAACGTATGTCTGTCAAATAAACAGATTCGATTGAAAATGACA